>CM076574.1:1334351780-1334495197 GCA_034641835.2 Pinus albicaulis
ATCTTATTATTTTCTGGAATAATCATTTAAATATTTTTTTAGATGATATTCCTTGTTAGAAAATATTAGTGGTACCCATAAAAAGATAAATAAATCATTTATTTATTTATTTTGACAAATTAAGGGATTTGACCCAAGTCAAATACCTTTTCCCTCCAACAAATATAATAAAATATTCCATAAAAAGTGGATCTAGATCTGGTTAACCCATGCACCAAGATCTAGAATGACCCAATATTTTGTCATAAATAGGAGGGTTTTTCCTACCATTCCTCACCTTTTGTTGCCTATTAGATCACTCTGGATCTATACACTTGGTCACACATCTCCATTATTTGCTCCCATTGAGCTCTACTCTTTGCATTAGGTTTTCTACATCAACTAGAGAGAGAAATCTTAGATCTGAAGTGTTGAGGACTTCCAAGAACCCATCCCACTGAGGGGAATTGGATACTCCTTCTGGTTTTCCTCCCAGGTGCCCCATTAATACAAAAATTCTTTCAAAAATCGTTCTTGTCTTGTCTATTGGTATATGGAGTAAACCCTTATTTTTACTGCTTAATGTCTTTCCATGCATAGATCTGGTGTTTTGCAGCTCTTTTCTTGTCTAACTAACCGCAGATCTGAAGATATTGGCAGCCACTATTTTTTTTAGGGCTATTAGTTATGCGTAGCTAAAGTGGTCCTTTTTCGTACACTTCGACAAGGGATTCATACTAACAATGACCAAGCATTATGCCCGAAGAAACCAAGTTGTAAGGGATAAACTCAAAA
Source organism: Pinus albicaulis (assembly GCA_034641835.2). Taxonomy (NCBI): domain Eukaryota; kingdom Viridiplantae; phylum Streptophyta; class Pinopsida; order Pinales; family Pinaceae; genus Pinus; species Pinus albicaulis. The sequence goes on from CM076574.1 coordinate 1,334,352,555, forward strand.
AGGCCCATGCCAAAATACAACCACTCAAAGAGGCAAAGAACCAAGAAAACCTTGGAATCTTGGCTGAAGCTTCTCTACAGGCCTCTCAAACCCCATAAGGAAGACATCCACAAAATTTGGGAAAATTTTGAAAAATTTTGGTTTTTTGCAAATTTGAGGCCTCTAAGCGCATCACCCATGGTGCTACGCTTTCATATCATACATCCTCAGGAGGAAATATTTGCATTTTTGGAATCCTCCACTCAAGCACAACATGCTCACCAAGGTTCAGAGCATTTGGAGCATTTTTGGTCCCTCAAAAGGCCAAAAAACACCTCATTTTTCACCTTTCTGCCTCATTTTCAGGCTTGGCGCTGTGCCTAGAGTAGTTTTGGGAGATTTCCTTTTTGGATAGGTAAATGGAGCCAAATCAAAAAACCAAGGGCAGTTTTGGAAAGTAGACTCAGCAAATTTACAATGGGCCATCACGGAGCCAATTTTGACATCATGAAGGCCATCAAAGCTTGGCTACAAGTGGACCTAGTTTTTTCGGGCAGGTGGTACGCGTTCAGACCTCTGTGCTACGTTTTTGGCCAAAAAGTAAAAAAAACACACTCATTTATGGAAAAATGATATTTTAGTGTGTTTTGGGGCAAATCACTCCAAAATTATTTGGTAAGAGTTATTTTTGCATTTATTTCATGAGATATTTTGTGTCTTGGGCCTTGCATGGTCTCTTAGACATAAATGACATTTATGGGTGTTTTTGACATTTTCAAACCCTAAATAGGGTTTTTTCCCTCCTTTCTAGATAAATAGAGCATGAGGGCCTTATTGTAAAAGGTTGGCATTTGATAACTCTTGAGAGAAATATATGGTTTTTTGGAGATTGAAGAAGAAATTGGTGTTGTGGTGTTTATGAGTGGCTTGTTTTGATTGATGATGGACAAGACTTGCTTGCAGGATCCCTGAGCTTGGTTAATGGTGATGTGCTTCTATTCATTTCATGTTTTCTTATGTATCATTTTGTTTCATCCTTCTATAATGCAGTAGGACAAAGGTTTTAGACTAAGAAATGTTTTTCAAAGGCACCTTAGCTCTGTTTGTTCTTCACTGCCTCTATGTTTTTGTATGCTAGGTCAGTTTAGAGAATTCTTAGTTGCTCTCTAGACCCACCCAAGCTTGTTTATCTCATGAATGGTTCAATATAGTAGGTGTCAAAGATGTTTTATGGTTAGCCCTCCTTTTTTGATGTCACTAAAACATTGCTCTTGAGATCTCTCTTTAAAGTACCACTAATTAGGTTTTGCCAAAGAGGCTATGTTTTGATCATACCCTTTGTCCATGCTTGAATTTTTGTTTTGGAGATATTTATGGCTATGATCAATGATGTTTAGGAGTTCCCTCTTCTTTGATTAAAGTTATATGTTTATCTTAAATGTTTTCTAACCTTGAAGGTGAAATCACTAGAAGTTAAATGAGTTTCTCGCCTTCTATATTTCATTGGATTATCTATTTTAAATGCTTATTTGCTTAAGTTGAATCAAAGAGTTATTGGTGTGCCCTGTCTATTGATTACTTCTTTATGCCAAATAGTGTTCAAGGCCCTTCTTATTAAAGTATTTGACAAAGGATTCTTAACTGCCATTTGCCTTACTTTGTTCACAAACTTGATGTTCATTTCATCTCATACAAACCTTGAAAATCCATTTGACCATCCTAGATTTTCCCTGTGCTGCAACCATGAATCATTATTAAACTCTCCATGAATTTTATTGACTCCATAGCACAATGAATTGAATATTTACTCACTCCATCTATTCTACTTGATCATATACCCAACCAAAACAAACAAACAAAACCTAAACTTAACAACTAGCCTAAAATCAATCCCTAAAAGAAACAAGTTCACATCCTTTGCACAAAATAGAGAGAGCCCTCTCTGAGTCCAGGAAGGCTAGGTCCTAGGACTCCAAATATTGGTCTGATGTTACCCTTTGCATTTGGTCTTACCAATCTGCCAAATCAAGGGACCACAACATAATGGCAATCACAGTGGGACACTCTGAGTAAGTAACAAGCTTATACATCCTTAGAGAATTCAGAAGTCGTTATCTAATCATAGAAAACTCAACTGTTAGCCAAGAGTAGAATTTGATTGTTTCACCATCCTAGAAAAATGATGACTCAACTGGAGGACACTCATAGAAACCTTAGGGCTACATAAAGGAACTCAGAAAACCCCAAAACATCCCTATATTGGTTTTTTGTCAGTTATTGGTGGTGGACCATAAACACATATCCTTAAAGCATCAAAAAACATCCACCTGACGACTCCACTAGCCTCCATTAGGCCTTCTAACTTTACTAGTGTTCATAGACTTCCTTAGGATTGTGTAAAATCAGCCCTAAGAAGTTTAGCGGCCTAGTCACACACTGTGTGAGTTTAGAAAATACTAAGAGAGGCCAGCCTTCCAAAAACAATCATAAAATTTAAGCCTCTCTATACCTTAGGTTTGACCCTCCCACCATAGTTGATGACCCAGAAAATATTTTGTTGTAAAATTATAAAACTAATAATTCAACTACTGTTAGGACCATTAATAGAGCAAGCTCTGTCCCTGAACATCTTACAACCTTGCAATATCCCCAGTTTGACTTACATCATACAAGAAACCTTTTCAGAACCAAGTCACAAAGTGGGATTGAATAGATTGACCTTGAGCCCATAGATTTGCAATGGAGTTCTAGTATAGAAGCCTCTCCTTCCACTCCTCCTAACTTTCAGCTTCTCCATCACTTTGGCTCTTTTTATCCCAAGTCTGCTCAAAATCAGTTTTCTGGTCCAAGTACCTCTACCACCCCCATCCACACATCCACTGTTCAAAACACTCCACTTCATCCTCCACCTCCTCTCACAAACCATTCCCTTGTAAATCCTCCTTGGATACCATTCCCTCCCATCATGGTAGCATGGTACACCCCCCTGACACTGCCATAACCTTTGTTACCTTTGCCAAATGACTACCGATCCAATAGGATAAATGATGCCTTTGATTACATGGAATTAGAAGAGGAAACCATAAAAATGAGGATTTTTGCACAAATATTAGGAGGATAATCCAATAAATGGTTCAAAATCTTGACTCCTAACATCATACATGACCTCCCTTCCCTTTACCAGACATTTATAAACCAGTGGGAAATGAAGAAAAAACCTCTCCAAATCCTCTCAGAATATAAGCCTTAAGAGAAATCTCGGGGAAAGTGTCCAGGACTATTGCACCAGGTTCAATAGTGTTTACAATGCCCTCCCACCAAACATGAAACCCCCACAAGGCTTAGCCTTAGAAAAATTTCCAGAAGGTTTTGATCTCGACATGGCCTATCAATTAAAAGAGAGAGATCCCCTAACTTCAGAAGACATGCAAAGGGGATCTGTGAGTGTAGAAGCCAACCTGATTGAAAAAAGGGCTAGGATGAGGTTGGAAAAGAGAGTCACCTACAAAGATGAAACTATGGCCTCAACCTCCTCATCTGATGCAAAAATTGACAATTTAGTGAGGGCAATGGAAAGAATGATGGAAAGGATAAAATTGAGTGAAAGAACACCTCCTAGGGAAAACCAATCAAATCCCCAAACTAGAAATAGGAATCCAAAATTTAGAAGATAACCTCCCCAAAACAGACCAAGATACAATGACCAACAAATCAGGCCCCCTTTCCAAGACAATTATGTAGATCAAGAGGGAATAGAGTATGAAGAACCTGAAGAAAACCATGTGAACTTGATAGGTTCTGATAATGAGGGTGATGTTTTTCTCATTAAAGAAGAACAAGGTTTCTTTTCCTCAGATTAGACTGAAACAAACTATGAGGATTCTGAAGACTACCAATTAGGATTTGAAAATGCCATAATGGAGGTCCGTAGGCAATATGACCTTAGGAGAAAAAAGAACCAAGAAATCCCCAAGAAGAACAAATTTGACACTGTTGTTAGGAAGAAACCTGAAAATACTCCTAAGAGGACAGAATACAATACCAACACCATGGCTAAGAAAACTGATCCAAACAGAGACAAAACTAGCCAACCAAGTGGTGACACAAGATGCCCTAGTGCCTCTACTAGTGGCCCTGAGAAAACTCTTTTGTCCAAAGTCCCAAATCAAAATCAACAAACTAAACTTGTAGAAAAAATTATGGTTGATAAAACTGATGTAAATATGCCCAAAACACAAGTACCTTTCAGTTTTGAGGGAGAGATTTCTAAAATCAAGATAACCATACCTCTCACTGAATTGGTAACCCAAGATATGTAAAGGTCCCAAGTTTTGAGAGTTTCGAACATAGGGAATTATACCGACACTCTAAACTTAACTGATGACAACACCCATATTTATTCCATTCATTCGAACCTTGACTCATTTATCTTGTATAAGGAAGATAAAATCAGTGAACAGGTAAATGAAATTTAGATAGACCCAGACATACCACAATAGTCAAATGAGACATTGAATGAAGAACTCAACAGCCAAAACTCTATTAGCCCTGAACAACAACATAGTGGCGAATATGAACTAGAAACACTTTGGAACATGATCTTTGATGGCTCTTATGGCAAAGCTGGTTTAGGAGCTAGTATCTAGATACATAACACAAATGAAGGCCGTTCCTACAAACTAGATTTTCAATGCACTAACAACATTGCAGAATACGAGGCTCTCCTCCTCCGTTTGCATTTGATAAAAAACATAGGAGCGAAGAAGATCTCAGTCCAAGGAGATTCAGAGTTGGTCATTAGGCAAATCAAAGGGGAGTATTTAGCTAAGAATCCTAGACTAAGAGAGTATAGGAATGTTTCCCTAGAACTCCTGAAAACCCTTGAAAAATATGAACTCACTTTCATTCCTAGAGCTCAAAACAACCCTGCCAATGAGCTTGCCTTTGTTGCCAGCAATTGCCAAATACCCCATGCAAATGAACAATACATTGTTAAAGTAAAAACCGGCCTACTACACCTGACAACATAGACTATTGGAAAGTGTTTGAGGTTGATAAAAAAATTGATGACTCTCTGTAATCTAAGAATGAATTTGTAATACCAGAAACAAGCTTAGGGAATGAAGAAGATTATTTTTCTGAAAAAGAAGCCCACAAAATAGAGCTGTCCTCTACTGCTGATATAAATCTGCTTGAAAATCCTTATGAGGCAGAATTGTTTGAAAATATAGATTAAAAGGACCCTGAGGTTTTACATTGTAAATATGATACATTAGCAATGGGCCTTACACCATTAGAAGAGTTGTTTGATTTTAATGATGTGGCTAGAAAACCAAAGATCGAATCTATTGAGATTAATGTAGAAGAATATAACATAGGCAACATAAATGAACCTAAAATGATCAAGCTATCCAAAACCCTTCCTCCTCACATAAAATAGAAATATATTGAGCTTTTTAAAGAGTTTAAAGATGTGTTTGCATGGGGGTATCACGACTTGAAGTCCTATGACACAAGCATTATTCAATATAAAATTCCTCTCAAGGAAAATCAGAAACCATTCAAACAAAAATTGAGAAGAATAAACCCCGTCCTAGTACCTTTAGTTGAGAAAGAGATTAAAAATATGTATGATGCTGGCATCATAGTCCCTCTTAGGTACTCAGAATGGGTTTCAAACCTTGTGTCAGTAAGGAAGAAGATCGGGGAGATTAGGCTGTGCATTGAATTTAGAAATTTGAACAAAGACTCCCTGAAAGATAACTATCCTTTGCCCAAAATGGATCATATATTTCAAAAGGTAGTTGGCTTTAAGAGAATATCATTGCTTGATGGCTTCTGAGGTTACAATCAGGTACTAGTACTTCCAAGTGATCAACACAAAACTGCTTTTCAGTACACCTTGGGGCACATTCATGTTTGTTAAAATGCCTTTCAGGTTAATGAATGCAGGGGCCACTTTTCAAACGGCCATGGACTTAGATTTTTCAGAAGACATAGGTTACTTCATAGTCATCTACCTTGATGACATCACTCTCTATTCTAATATTGATGAAGAACACTTAGTCCACTTAAGGAAAGTCTTCAAAAAGTGTAGGAAGTATGGCTTATGTCTGAATCCTAAGAAAACACTGTTTGGTCTTCAGGAAGGTAAGCTCCTAGGCCACATCATCTCTGAAGAGGGAATCAAAATAGACCCTAAAAGTATTGAAGGTATATTTCAAATCAGCCATCCTAGAAACATAAAGGAGCTGCAATCTTTCATTGGAAAGATCAAATTCCTTAGAAGATTCATCCCCAACCTTGCTGAACTCCTGAGGAATATTACAAACATGCTCAGAAAGGAGATAGGAATTAAGTGGACCTTGGAAGCCAACCAATATTTTCAACTGGTAAAATAGGCACTCACACAAACACCAATTCTAATGAGTCCTGACTTTACCAAGGAATTCTATATTTTCTCATTTGCATCTGACCACAACGTTGCTGCAGTGTTGTTGCAAAAGAACATGATGGAGCAAGAACAACCCATAGCCTTTTTCAGTAATGCATTGAGAGATTCTCCCTTACAATACAACATCATGGAGAAACAAGCCTTTGCCTTTATCAAAGCATTGAAATATTTCTGAGTCTACATTTTTCCCTCTCATATCATTGCTTTTGTTCCACACACAGTTGTCAAGGACATTCTAAATCAGGACCCTGATGGTAAAAGGGGCAAATGGATTGCTTTTATCTTAGAATATGATGTAGAAATTAGGCCCACTAAACTGATTAAAGAATAAGGAATCGCAAAACTCATGGTTGAATCAAATTTCCAAGCACTAGACATGAATATGGTTGATGCATTAGAGGAATAAGAAGAATTCACATCTCCCCACATTGAAGAAGTATTTCTGAACTCATCTTGGTATGATGACATTATATATGTAATATTTTATCTTAATGCTCCTACCTTATCCAAGAAAAAATCTAGATTCTTGAACCAAAAAGCTTTAAAATTATGCATTTTAGATGGAGTTTTGTATTGGAAGAATTCTGTTGGCATATTTCTTAAATGTTTGCTTGAAGATGATGCAGATAGAATCATGCATGAGCTTCATGAGGGAGAGTGTGGAGGTCATCTCTACTGGAAATCCACAGCTAACAAAATCCTTAGAGTTGGCTACTATTGTGTTACACTAAAAACTGTCATCCTAACATTTTGCTATGAGTATGAGCTCATTATTACTCATACTTCCTCCTTTTGCAAGTATAACATATCAGTTCCTCATGTAAAGCTTTCAAAATCAGAGAAAAGTTCCTAAAAATCCCCTAAACATTGATATCGCACTTTCTCTATTCATTACCTGTGGTCCCGCACCTAAAGTTCAGCTCTCCTGCAGAACCCTACCACACGCTCTTTGTGTTATGGGTGCGGACCTTTGTAAAACTCAAAAAGGCGAGAAAGTAAAGATAAAAAGTTGATTTCATATGAATTCTAGAAGATTCTAGATGGGAATTTTCGGGAATGGATACGCTTTGAGAAGGTTCATGCATCCCTCACTTGATGGAGCTAACCCCTTGATGTAAGGAGCTAATCCCTTTGAAGGATGATTCTATCCCTTCATATTTGGAACAGAAAACCTCCTCTTTTTCACTATAAAAAGAGGCCTTGGGTAGCCTCAAAGGGAGTTCTAGATTTAAGATATTTGAGGTTAAATGCTGTTGAGATTCAAACTCAGTTAACTAAGACTTTCTGTGAGGTTAAATCACTCACCTCTATTCGTCTTGGTTCAAAGAGTGCAATGCTTGTCAAATTAGAAGAGATTCCTGCTTCGGACCCCGGGAGGACCTGCATGACATCAAGGCACAGGTTGTAAAGGTTTTCTTTTATTTGAAGTTAATACAAATATACTCATTTCTATCATTAAACTGTCTATTCATGGTTTATTTCATAAATTCCTTGATCATTATGATGAGTATGGTTTATAATAATGTCTATACAGGTGCTATGTAATATTTTTGCTTGTTTGTGACTGCAGATTCACGAGGAACGTTCTTTCAAGTGCACGGGAAGGACTTCAACGAGATCAAGCAAGCGTTGGATATAAGGTAGGCCTTACACCTACATAGAATTTTTATGAATCTTATATGCTTAGAGAGAGATTAGTATAATTGGCTGTTTGTTGCTAGTTACTTTTAGTACTAGAGAGATCGGTCTTGTCCGCAAGACGGATTAATCTACACAACAAAATGACAACTCCACTGGGGAAGGAACTTGTTGTTTTTGGTTCTCTTTTATTTTGATTTGAGGAAACATTTTTTCATGGTTTTTGATTGATACATATCTGTCTGGGTAATTTAGATTTTCCCTGTTTTTGAAAATTTAGAAATATTTTAATTTTTTCTATAATTTTTCCTAGGACCGCACTCTGGCTTATTTTGACAGTGCGGGCAGGTTTGCACTTTCTGTAAAGAATACAGTGCGGGACCGCACCTGTCAATACTGGTTGCCTGCGGACCCTGTAAAATTTTTAGAAAACCTCCAGATTTCTTTCTGTAGTTTATTTTTATTTGGATTTAGATTTTTGGTTTCTGCCCAGACTGATTATTGTTTCTGTTAAGAATTTTTTGTGAATGAACTCCAACAGTGTTGATGTTTTGATGATTTTCTAGAAGATTTTTGCATTTTGGATTGTTTTTCGCTTGGTCTTTGTAGCGATTCGAAGCTTTGACAATTTTCAGTATCTCAGATTACATTAATCTATTTTTGTCTTTTGAATCCAACCTGATTGTGAAAACATCCTTTATTGAGAAATAGAGCTTTTTGTTTCTTTGCGAATCTTCGAAAACAAAAACTTGGTTAAAGGTTTTTTGAATTTCATTTTTATAAAAACATATTTTGAGTGTTTTTGATATATTTGTTATTCTGGAAAAATAGATTCTTAGTTTGCTGAACAACTAAGGAAAACATTCCAAAAAAAAAAATCTTAAAGCTTTTATTCAATTTAGATTGTTTAAATTCAATAGATCTCAAGATTAGTTTTGTAGTTTTGAGTAGTTTTTTAGAATTTTTTTTTTGCAGCTTTCTTTCGAAGGAAAATTGTTTTGTAGCTTCAAGTTTGGAAAGAAAAAGGATTTTCTTATGAGCTTTGATCATTTATCTCATTATTGAAAAGACAAAGTAGTTTCTTTCAATTATTTTTCGTGTTTAAAGAAGGAATCAAAAGAATTGCATTCTCCAACTCTTTCTTTAGATAGAAAGTTCATTGAAAGAAAAAGAATTGAATATCATTTCTAGGTGCATTTTAGTGTTTTTTGGAAGCCGAGTCTTCACATCATCAAAAGTTTCATTTCCGCACCCATTGACTTAAGAAACAGCTCATAAAAGTAACACTTAATTAAAATTCATCTAGCAATCTTTTATTTTCTAGGGCTCTTATCACCAACATAGCTTAGGCTAGTATCTTGGAGTAGGGAGTAATTAACTCTCCAAGATAGTAAAAAAAAACAAGTAGACAAATCTTGTGGTAGGAAGAAATTCCAATTGTTGCATCTATGCTCTGGGAAGCTCCTCTTATAGGAGTCACGCACGAGATCATATCTGAACCAGTGGGGTAATCAATCCTTCCTCATTGGGAACGATAGAAGATAGACACGTATTAACAACGGTAAACCTCGGATAGACCATTGTCGAGGAGCCAGGGGCCACTTGTTGGCATATCTTGGATTATTTTCAAGAAGCCTTCAAGGGGATTGAGCTTTGTTACTCTGCCCTTGCGTGTGTGTCGGATCGTAGACTGTTCCCCCAGGTATATTTGTTTCTATTGGTAACCTTAGAGGCTATAATCTTTAGGATTCTTTCCTAAGGTGAAGGTGGAGGGAAGATCCCAGTGTACCTGGAGCAGACATCGGCTAGACTCACTTGGACTCTCCGGAGGGTTATCTTCACTCGAGATGGTATAGTGAAGAAACTTGCACCGGTCTGTTTCATTAAGCAGGTTGTCGGGGTAACTGTTCCAACCGCCCTTTTCGTATTAAAACTCTACTAAGTTGGATTTCATCACCAACTAGTGTTTTTAGTGTGGAAAGTTACTGTTTGTGTGTGGTTTGAACTCCTAGATTTTTTAAGCGTGTGATTCAATTGTTTGTTTCTTAGAGACTTTAGGTGTTTTCATTGAAATTTTTCTTTGTTTGCGTGTGATTAGATAATATTTAATCGTGGCGGAATTGCCGAGACAATCCCGGAGAATACAAGGGAAACCCCCTGAATATTCACCAAGTCAACTTGAAGGGCTTCAGGCTCTGGTATCATCCAGTAGTAGTAGAATTAGATCAATGGAAATTGGAAGTTCATCTATAGTTATACATCCTGATCATCAAATACCTACAACAGAATATATTCAAGAACCGATTTCAGTTTCTGAAGTTACTGGAAGTTTTTCTTCTTCTGGTGGATTAACTGACGAACCTAAAATCTCTGAACCTGAAACTGAATCTTCTGTGTTGGAAACATCCTCAGGATTTATCACACCAACTTCTAGCGATCCTGGTTCACCTAGGGTAAGAAATATCGTCACTGACGATCTTCCAGTTGGTCTAATTTCTATTGAAGAACTTACTAATCCAGATGAAGATATATCTCTTCCCGACTCCCCTGAATCTTTAGATCTTAGGGAGAGTGAATCTATTTTCTACAGCCCTATTCGAACTAGTGCTTGGTATCTATCCTTAACAAATTTTTTAGAAAATCCGGGTCTTTCTTTTCATCCACCTCGAGTTCCATTTCATCCTACACCCAGAGGTTACTATCCGCCATCCATTATGGCAGGAGAGTCATCGATGTTTTCTCAGACTCCCGAATCATTTTTACACGGTGGTCCTTCTGTTCCTTCGAGATACCAGGCACTATCTGGTACTTTCTCGGGAGCAACTCCTCAACCCATTGAAAACATGTTATCATCTGGTCTTAATGGTCTTAAAATTGAAACGTCGAACGCAGAACAAATTTTTATGATGTCTGGTAATGTTCCCAATCCTCAACCACAAGGCAGTCAGTTACCGCCTGGGGGGCAACCTCAAGGAAGTCAGTTACCACCTGGAGGGAAACCTTCAAGTAGTCAGTTACCACCTGGAGGGCAACCTCAAGGTAGTCAGTTACCACCTGGAGGACAACCTCAAGGTAGCTTTTTCCCAGGACAAACTGTGGAATCATATTATTTTGGGGGACAACCCCAAGGACAATACATACCTCAAGGGTATCAACCTTCAGGACAGTACATACCTCAAGGACAACCCCAAACTCAATATGCTCCTCAAGGTCCTCAACAACCCCAGCTTCAGTACGTGCCTCAAGGTTATCAACCTCAAGGGTAGTACCCAATTCAAGGTTACCAACAGCCTTCTGGTCAACCATCTATTCAAGGAGCCAGAAATTTACCTTTTAATTATCAACCCTACGTTCAACCAGGTTATGGTCCTTATGTTCAACCTTCTACGGGACAATACCCCGGAATAATGGTATGGGATCCGTCCCAATATCAACAGCCTTTGCAGCCTAATGTACAGTTGCCTTATCAACCTGGCCAGCCAATGGTTTCTGGTCCAACCCAGCAACCTGTTCAGCCAGCTATTCAAACTCCTGCACCTAGTTCAGTTCAGCAGTCTGGGCCTAGTGCACCTCAGACTCCACCCCAAACTACTGCAACTGCTGCAACGTCTGTTCAACCTGTAACACCTGTTTCTGGAGTATCTGTAGCCCCGAGTTCTTCTATCCCTGTATCCGTGCAAATCCCTCAAGTCTCTGTACCTCAGTCAGGAACGTCAGTTCAGACTTCGGTTCAGATACCTACAGGAAAAATCGGTACAAGTACAGTTGTTACAAGTCAGCCTCAATTTACGTATCAACCGTACCAGGGACAGCCGCAATTCGGTCCCTATGTATAGAATCAAAACTATCAGTATCAACTGTACCCTGGTTATACTTATCAACAACCTCAGTATGGTCCGGTTCATCCTGGTTTTCCGGGAGGTTACACAATACCTAATGCAAATCCGATTCCTAGTTATCCTGGGTATCCACCTCCTGGATCTGCTTTGGCTTCTCAAGGTTTTCGCGACCCTAACTTTCAATTACCGTTTATCGCAACTTTAGACTTACCTGATTTGACGCGCCTTACAAATGATCCCATTTTTTATTATCAGAACTGGCTGCCAAGGCCTCATAAGTTTCCCAGTGATATACCAAAATTCGAAGGTAAGTCAGGAGAGGATCCATCGAATCATGTTATGACTTATCACCTTTGGTGTGCATCTAATTCAATTATTGATGATTCGATTCGTTTACGTCTTTTCCAAAGAACTCTCATAGTTTTGCAGCCAAATGGTACATTGAGTTGCCACGAGGCTTGTTTCATAATTTCAGTCAGTTAGAAAATGCTTTCTTGACTCATTTTCAGCTGCCTGTCAGATACGACAATGGCACAGAATTATTAACTTCGCTGAAACAATCCATGTCTACGTATATTTCTGATCATATCCATGAATGGAGACGTAGGAGACGTTTGGTGAAAGTTTATATTTCGGATCAAAGTTTGGCAGAATGGTTTGTTAAATCATTGTTACCCAAGATCACTGAAGATGTAGCTAAGGCTGGTGTTGTTACGGAAGAGCAATTAATTTCCCAAGCTCAGTACCTTGACCTCGTATATACACAGTCAGGTACTTTACATGAGAAAATCCCAGACCTTCCAAAACAAGGTCAAATAGCTGCTGCTCCTTCAGGGTCTCATGCCACTGACGGTATGATTGGTACAGTCAATTCTAAAAGTAAGAAGAAATCTTCAAAGAATTCTTCTCCTATTATAACTTTACCTGATTCCCCGAAAGGAGAATCTTCCCCCGAAGTTTCTGCCGATATTCACGTCGTAGAGACATCTACGACCAAATCGAAATCCGGTGGTAAAAAGAAGGGGAGGAACAAAAACAAAAAGAATTCGAAAGAGAAAACTGAAAAAACTGAATCCAATGACGAAAAACATAAACCTCGCTATCCTTGTTTCATTTGTGAAGAGGATCATTTCATGAAATAATGTCCATATCGAGACGAAGTTACGAAATTCGTTAAAGGATCACATCAACCTGCTGTCTTGAAGGATCCTTTTCTAGTTCAAGATCGTAAGATGATTGGTTCTTCCTCGACTACTTTAGAAGAACCTATTATGATGATGTCTCATGTAAGGATTGCGACGTGATCGCAAGATTACGGTAGTAAGAATCCTGTTGATGGTAAAGAAGCAGAATCTTCTAATGCAAACGCATCAACTACACCTCCTTCTATTTATGGTCTGCTACAGATCGAGAAACAAAATCCAGACTTAATAATCAAACCGCCTGCTAAAGGTGTTCTTCGTAAATGAGCTTTCAATCCACATGCGAGAGATGCTCAGAATTACAACATTGTTGAAGACTTAGCTGTTTCTCCTTCAGAAATGTCGGCTTTGGAAGTGATGCAATCGTGTTCAGCACAACGTAAATTATTATTGTCTGGCATAGGAGCTGTCGATGTTCAGGATTCTAATATTATAATCTTCGATTTAGAAAATAGTACACCTCGCCTACCTCACCAAATGGCTTTCCAGATTCCAGTGTTAGTAAAAAACAGACCAATCTTTCGGACTGTGATTGATGAGGGAGCTTCAACGTGTATTATGTCGATTCAGTGTTGGAAATCACTTGGTTCTCCTACACTTAACGAATCTCCGACAATTCTAAAGGCTTTTGATGGTCGAGGTTTTCAACCTTTTGGTATTTTGCAGGATTTACCCATAGGGGTTGAAGGTAAAATCGTTAATCTAGATGTGGAAGTGGTTGATTCCCCTCTAGATTACAACCTTCTTCTGGGTCGTAGTTGGTCCTATGCTATGACTGCTGTTGTTTCTTTGGTCTTTCGACTCATAAAATTTCCATATCAAGGAAAGATCGTAACAAAAGATCAGTTAACTTATTTCTCGTCCGACCCAGCCTCTACAGAAACAATCCAGCATGTTGGTAAAATGGCTATTCCTTATAAGGATGTTGGAGTGGGTTTGATTAAAGATGCTGGTTTACTAGGAACTTTTTCCTTTCCTCCTCCTAACGTATCACCTTCTACTGCAAAAATTCACATGATTTCATCAGACACTGTTATGTTTGATGATCCTTGGATCGTACCTTCAGAATCCGAGATAGATTCATTTGATGGCGTGATGCCTTTGAGTCCATTTGAAATTGCGTACCAGGCTATACAGTCATTTTCCGACCCCTCTTCAACTGAAATTGATCCAATGAATGGGATCCAAGAGGAATCACTTTCTATATCTAGTTCAGTTACAACGACATTTCCTGAACTTGTTCATACAGATGAGCAAATTTGTGAGTTTTTGTCTGTTGATGATTTACCATGGGAAGATCTACATCACCGATCTTTATTTTTACCTGAATTAGATCATTTTGAAGATGATTTCGCTTCAATTTTTACTACTGAATATGTCAAGGAACCTAAGAATCCATTGCAAAATCCTGATTCTGAGTTAAATTTGGAAAATATTTCTAGAGCGGTTCCAATTGACATTTCAGTAAAACCAGGAATAATTGAAAACATTCATATAGGTGTTTGTTGTCCAAATGAAGAAATTCAGACTTATAAAGCCCTATTTCAAGAATTCCGTGACGTGTTTGCCTGGTATTATGAAGAAATGCCAGGAATTGATCCATCGATCGTTGTTCATGAAATTAAGACTTACCAGGATGCTAAACCTGTTCGTCAACGATTACGTCAAATTCATCCTAGAAAAGCTATTGCTATAAAAACAGAAGTTGAAAAATTACTTCACGCAGGATTCATTTATCCAATTCCCTTAACAGATTGGGTATCGAATATTGTTCCTGTGACTAAAAAACAAGGAACGATAAGAGTATGTATCGATTATAGGAATATTAATCAAGCGTGTTCAAAAGATAATTATCCAACTCCCTATATCGATCAAATAATCGATGATTGTGCTGGCAGTGAATTGTTTTCCTTCATGGATGGCTTTTCCGGCTACAATCAAATAAACATACTCCCTGCAGATCAACCCAAAACGACTTTTATTTGTCCATGGGGAACGTTTTCTTATTGTAAACTACCTTTTGGATTAAAGAACGCTGGAGCAACGTTTCAACGGGCTATGTCTTATGCATTTCATGACATTAAGCACATTGTCCAGCCATATCTCGATGATTTACCTGCTTACTCATTACATAGGGCCGACCATCTCACTCATTTAAGAGCAATCTTTATGAGATGTAGGCATTATCGGATAAGGCTGAATCTGCATAAATGTGTTTTCTGCGTAGAATCGGGTCGATTACTGGGATTTGTTGTCTCGAAAGTAGGTATTCGCGTCGATCCATCGAAGGTCGAAGCCATTGTTAAATTGCCTCCTCCTTTGACTTTACGCCAACTCCAAAGTTTGCAGGGGAAAACAAACTTTTTACGTAGATTTATTCCTAACTATGCCGAGCTTACAAAGGGTTTTACTTGGTTGTTGAAACAGGACATTCCGTTCTTTTGGGACGAGATCGCTGATCAATCTTTTGATGCACTTAAACACGCGTTGACCAATGCACCATTATTGCATCCTCCCAACTACAACCAAGATTACATTTTGTACCTCGCTGCTTCTTATTCCACCATTGGGATGGTACTAGTTCAGGAAGATGAATCTCACAATGAACATGTGATTTATTATCTTAGTCAGAATCTGCATCCGACTGAAATCAAATACACACATGTGGAGAAATTGGCCTTGGCAGCTGTTCAAGCTGTCCAACGATTTAGACATTACATCTTGTTACGTAAAACCACGGTAATTTCTAATTGCAACCCTATGATGTATATTTTGACCAAACAATTTCTAGGGGGCAAATATTCCAAATGGATAGTTATCCTGCAGGAATTTGACTTGGAATTTGAAAAATCCAAGGCAAAGAAATATTTGGTATTTGCAGAACTGATGTGCGATTTCCCCTCTACTGATACTGAAACAGTGGCAGAAGAATCCATTGCGGACAAATCTTTGTTTCTCATCAGTACACTTGATCCATGGTATGGAGATATTATCTTTTATCTCCAAACCCAATATTTTCGGCCTGACATCTCACGAACTCAGCGACGGAAAATACGTTTCCAATCCCAACAGTATAATATCATTGGTGATACACTTTATCGTCATGGAGCGGATTCTGTTTTCCGACGTTGTCTAACTCATGAAGAAGCTGAAAAGGTGTTAAATGACTGCCATTCTGGAGCATGTGGCGGTCATATGTCTGGGTATGCCACAACCCAAAAGATATTGCGTGCAGGTTATTTCTGGCCAACGTTGTTCAAAGATTGCATTTATGCGGTTCGGAAATGCCACAACTGTCAAATTTTTGATCGAAAAATGCGCGCACCACTCGCTCCTCTTCACCCTATAATTTCTATTGGTCCTTTTGCGAAATGGGGTATCGATTTTATTACATGTAACCCTCACTCGGCCAGGGGGCATGCCTATATTATCTTAGCAGTAGATTATTTTACAAAATGGGCCGAGGCGATGCCTACATTTTCAGCTGACGGCAAGAATGCTGCAAAATTCGTATTTAATCACATAATTGCTAGGTTCGGTGTTCCCCAAGCTATTATTACGGATCATGGAAGTCACTTTTGAAATGCCATGATGACCGAACTGACAGACCAACTTGGCCTACGCCACGATAGTTCCACTCCGTATTATCCACAAGCCAATGGTCTGGTTGAAGCCATTAACAAAGTTTTAGTCACCATGATCAAACGAATCATTGGTATTCATAAGACAAATTGGCATTCCATGTTATTTTCAGCGCTTTGGGCATATCGAACCTCAGTCAAAACATCAACAGGTTTCACTCCTTTTCAACTGGTTTACGGTTTGGAAGCTGTGTTGCCGATTGAATGCGAAATACCGTCACTAAAATTAGTTGTAGAATTACTTCCAGCTACATCTGAAGAAGAGAAACGTTTCTTGTACTTAGCCCAATTAGATGAGAATCATAGAAATGTTGCAATAGCAAACGAGGCTCATGTTAAAAGGATAAAAGCTCAGTATGATAGAAGTGTGACCCCTCGAAATTTTTCAAAAGGAAACCTAGTTTTACTTTATGATCAAGCTAACGACAAGCTAGGAGCTGGGAAATTCGTGCCTATGTGGCATGGTCCTTACATTGTTAAATGAAAGTTAGCAAAAGGGGCCTATGAGTTGATAGATTTTGACGGTGTCCCTTTGGATAAACGCAGAAATGGGCTATATCTAAAGCGATATTATGCTTAAATGTGGTGTGGAGATTTTGTTAGTTTAGATTTCTTTACTGCTGGTGTCTTTTAGATTAGAAAAGTGTGCCTAGTTTAGAGAGTGTATTTTTATCACCATTCCTGCTTATCTGAGTTTTACTCTTGATATTGCAGATGTCGACGTCTCTTCAAACCTACATTGGTTTTGCTGATGGTGCTTGTCGTAGTACACGGAACATTTCTTCCGCAGCTTGGGTTATCTATTCACCCTCTAACGAGTTAGTATCCATGCATGGGGTAAGCCTTGGTCAAACAACAAATAACATTGCTGAGTATAGTGCAGTGATTGAGTTATTATCTGAATCCATATCTTTTGGAATTCGGAGTTTGATTGTAAGGTTGGATTATGAACTTCTTGTATTACAGCTTAACAGGGTTTATACCATTAGAAATCCAGTGTTATTACGGTTATTTTTAAGAGTTCGTCTCTTGGAACGTGAATTTGATTACATTGAATATCAACATATTCCAAGACATTTAAATACATTAGTAGATTCAATTTTTTCTAGTATGATAAATAGACATTTGCAATAATCAAAAGCAGTAAATCAAACAACATTCACATATGTACACAGATAGCCGGAAAATAGTGATATATCATAGTATAGAAGTTTTTTCAAAAAATGTACATCGTCTTCGATCATAGGTTGGAAACACCTTATGATCGGCAAAAATGATAATACAAAAGTAAAAAATGTGAGTCTACACGATCATCCCATCACTGATGGTGATCACGATAAGAAACCACTGCCCGAGCTACCCCGCATAGGAACCTCCTAAAAGGTCCTGGAACTCCAATCACGTATCTCTGCAACCTGAGTGGAATGTCATCTATGCTCGTCTCTGGAATATCTAGAGTCAAACGCTCTAGATGATGCTCTAAATCAGTCAAAATCTCCGTTGATTGGCCTGCTGGTGCTGGTGCGGCTGCAACTGGTTGTCTTCTCTCGTAAGGTTGGAGATGGGCTGGTCATTGTGGACCCACATCTGTATTCAAAAACTTTTGGTTATTAGTTTTCAAGACGATAAAAAATAAAAAATTAGAATTTAGCAAACGTTGAAAAATGGTTTTACCTGAGTCATCCCACTGTTCCCCTACTGGGAGAGCCATCTCTCGGTCGCCGCGGAAATCTATCCCGGCGTATGGAAAGTCCTCTATCACAAAAAGTTGGTGATCCAGCCAACGAAAATATGAAGGAGGAAATCAGACAATCTCACTACCCTCGATAGCATGACGAGCCATCAATGCGGACCAGCGAACCATCCTCGGTTCTCGAAGTCGACCGGCATCAACAGCAATACTCTATGGAGCTAACATGGGGATCCTCTCTAGAGAAAAAGAGACTACGATGGATCTGTATCCAAAGTTATTTAGTTTCCCATTTTTTTCTCTGGTTAGTTGGCCTTTTACATTAGCCAACACAGCTTCACACCAGTTAAAGATGGTGCCACGAAAACAATCCACAGCAATACGCATTTGGGAACCAGTAGCTACATGCAGCGCAGCACTCTCGCACAGTTTGGTAACAATAAAAGCAATAACTTTCAATTCAGGACGGATGATGTGTTTTATATCAATCCGTTAGTCCCTAGGGTTTTCCTGGTCATTGCAGAATTCTAGTTGGAGATTAGCGACATACTGGCCACCTAGCCTAGTCCCAAACAAAGAAACTTGTTCGCCCCTCTTGGACAAACCAGTCAGAAAATATATATCCTCCAGCTCAATTTCGAGCCGGTGGCTGCCAATAAAGAAGCACTGGTCCTGCACATTCCATCTGTTCACCAACCATGTCAGGAGTTCTACTTGTGCCCTCATGCCTGAGATGGCCCAAAATTTGTACAAACCGCATGCTCTTAATGCTTGCTGTGTAGGCAAATGGAGTATTGCGACTTCATCCACGTCCTCATGTTCACGTTCTCTCCAAATCAGCATCTTATCAATCCTACAATGCATAAAAAGGCAAGTTAGAACAATCTTATTTGAAATTTTCTGGGAAACAAATGAGAAATGAGTGTTTTAAATTCAACAGCGCGGGTACCGCACCTATGCTTTGTAAACAGTGCGTAGATACGCACGCATACTGTGTGTCGGGTGCGGAACCCACGACTTTTTCCCTATAGAAAAAAGTCGGGGTCCGCAGGTAATATGTGTCGCACCTACGGACCCCGCGGGCGAATTTTTAAAACCATTTTTTTCCCTAAAAATACAAACTAAAGCCTAAAAACGAATTTGAAACAGATGGAATACAAGATAAAGAGGTCGTGGATTACCTGGGACTGACAGTTCTCGATTTCGCCGGATGGATTTTCCAGAATCTTCACAAGAACTTTCTTACCCAAAAGCTTTTACTTTTCACTCTGAACTTGAACGGTAAAAATGAAATTGAAAAAGTCCTTTTTATAAGTTTTTTTGAATAGATGAATTTTAAATTTGTTTATTTTTCACTTTAAAAAGGGTATTTTTGAAAAGCATTTTTACTTATCTTAAACAGGTATGTGTAATGTTTCAAGTTTTTGTGCAGAAATTGGATTTTTCAGGAGAACTAATCATTTTTCAACAAAGAGCATACTTTTATCACTTTTTCGGACTCTTTCAAAAAATTTACGAAAAAGCGAAACCCTGGAGTTCTCTTTTAAGCCCTTTTCAGACTCTCTAAACATGAAAAGATTGCCGAGTACTTGATTATTCGAACTCGTTAAAGTAAATGAATGATCGTCCTTTCAGTATAAGTTTACCCCTTTTACGGACTGAAATGGACTATTTACGAAAAAGGTATACGTTGACTAATTACGGTCAATAGAGTTCTCTCCCGCATTATTTTATCCTTTTTCGGGCTCGAGAGACTAAATTTACGAAAAATTACACTCACGGAGTTTTCTTAAGTTTTTCTTCTGACTCCCTAAAATTGAAAAACACCGAGTTTCTCCTATACTCGACTCGTTAAAACTTAACAGTAAAGGACCTGTTTAATTTTCAACAGGAACGAACCACTCCTTCTTAGGGTTCGAATTTTAAACTAAGTTGGACTCATCCGAAGGATGAGCTTATAACCAAGCAAATGTTATCCTCCTCAAGCTTGTAAAAAATAAAGAGGTACTTGCCAGAAATGGTGGGGGAAAAAGAGAGAAAAATGGGCGTGTTTGTTATATTTTAAATTTTCCGAAAATCCAGTCAACCACTCTTGAACACGACACTTTTATTCACCCGGGTTGGGAAATCCTTTGCCTAACAGTTAATCAAACCATATTGAAAGTCTTCAGCCGGTTTCTGGGTATTAGCTTTGGGTCAATTGTCACCAAACCATCTGCAGTGTCGTTATGTGTTCAAGAGGATAGTTCAAATAAACCATTCATCTGCAAAATATCCGTCATCCATTTTGACCATCCCTGAGTCAGTCCTTGCCAATATATTTTCAAAACTTGATCTATGATTTCGTGTTGTGGGCTTGCCTACGACAGATCACTTTCTATCGACATCAGCACATTATCTAGGAAGTTGATCCAGAAATCGTCAGTACCTTGAAATCTGCATGCCTCAATGGCAGGTTTCTCGCCTTCGACAACAGGTTGCATCATTGACCTTCGATCGAATGATTCCGTGACATGTTCGACTTCAGCTCATTCATTCACATTTCATGGATTGTACTGAGTACTTTGAGAGCCATTGACATTACTCGTGGTTTCTCTCACACTTGTTAACAGTTCACATCATTGACTGGTAATCAAGTGGTTTCTACCATGTTCAACTTCAACACATTTATTCACATGGATAGAATCGTACTAGTTCGAGATGTGGAAATCAAGACCCTGGATCTAGTTTCCACCATCCAGGCTGCGATGAATTTTGTTGTCATCTATACAGTAGACTATTTATAAATAGATGGTTGCGTCCATACTGTGTCTACATATATCTGTACTATGATGTATTCAAAATCATTCCTGTATCAGAACGATTTGAGTTAGTTTCTAGTTAGTTTTAATCTGAGTATGGGAATGACTACCTCAGTGATGACATATATATGTATATATTTTGCATTGAATGTTTTTACAGGTTCCGACTGGGGTGTCCACAGGATGATCTTTGAAATGATAAAGTACTGCACTCTTCATATATGACAGACTTCAACTTCATCTATTCCAGACTTTGCACTTTAGGGGGAAATTTGTTACACTAAAAACTATCATCCTGACATTTTGCTATGAGTATGAGCTCATTATTACTCATACTTCCTCCTTTTGCAAGTCTAACATATCAGTTCCTCATGTCAAGCTTTCAAAATGAGATAAAAGTTCCTAAAAATCCCCTAAACATTGATATCGCACTTTCTCTATTCATTACCTGCGGTCCCGCACCTAAAGTTCAGCTCTCCTGCGGAACCCTACCGCACGTTCTTTGTGTTATGGGTGCGGACCTCTGTAAAACTCAAAAAGGCGAGAAAGTAAAGATAAAAATTTGATTTCAGATGAATTCTAGAAGATTCTAGATGGGAATTTTCGGGAATGGATACACTTTGAGAAGGTTCATGCATCCCTCACTTGATGGAGCTAACCCCTTGATGTAAGGAGCTAATCCCTTTGAAGGAGGATTCTATCCCTTCATATTTGGAACATAAAACCTCCTCTTTTTCACTATAAAAAGAGGCCTTGGGTAGCCTCAAAGGGAGTTCAAGCTTTAAGATATTTGAGGTTAAATGTTGTTGAGATTCAAACTCAGTTAACTAAGACTTTCTGTGAGGTTAAATCACTCACCTCTATTCGTCTTGGTTCAAAGAGTGCAATGCTTGTCAAATTAGAAGAGATTCCTGCTCCGGACCCCGGGAGGACCTGCACGACATCAAGGCACAGGTTGTAAAGGTTTTCTTTTATTTTAAGTTAATACAAATATACTCATTTCTCTCATTAAACTGTCTATTCATGGTTTATTTCATAAATTCCTTGATCATTATGATGAGTATGGTTTATAATAATGTCTATACAGGTGCTATGTAATCTTTTTGCTTGTTTCTGACTGCAGATTTATTGAGGAACATTCCTTCAGTGCACGAAGGACTTCAACGAGATCAAGCAAGCACTATACATAAGGTAGGCCTTACACCTATATAGCATTTTTTATGAATCTTATATACTTAGAGAGAGATTAGTATAATTGGCTGTTTGTTGCTAGTTACTTTTAGTACTAGAGAGATCGGTCTTGTCCGCAAGACGGATTAATCTACACAACAACTACAACAAACAAAACATGGGTCTAGTGCTACAAATCATTCATCCTTTGCTTTTAAACCTTGAGATTCAAGAAAGAAGTCCTCAGCGCAATGAAAAAC
Source organism: Pinus albicaulis (assembly GCA_034641835.2). Lineage (NCBI taxonomy): Eukaryota > Viridiplantae > Streptophyta > Pinopsida > Pinales > Pinaceae > Pinus > Pinus albicaulis. The sequence goes on from CM076574.1 coordinate 1,334,375,229, forward strand.
CTGAGGAATTAAAACAAATTCAATGAAGTGTTGATCTTCAAGAACAATCCAAAAGCACATTAGTTGAAGAGGATAGTAATCAAACTGTTGAACCTGAAACTAGTCCTCTTTGGAGTATGAACTTTGATGGGTCTTGCACTAGGAATAATGCTGGTGCAGGCGTCTGGATACATAACAACGAAAATAATCACACTAAAGGCAATTCCTACAAATTAAATTTCCAGTGTTCGAATAACATAGCGGAATACAAATCCCTTCTTTTAGGCTTACACTTGTTGAGGAAATTAGGAGCTAAAAGAATAGAAGTTCATGGGGATTCAGAGTTAATAATTAGGCAAGTAAATGGGGAATACAGCGCCAATCACCCTAGAATTAGAGCCTATAGGAACAATGTCATGGATTTATTGAAAACGTTTTAGGAATCACAACTGATTTTTGTCCCAAGAGAAAAGAATATCTGTGCCCACAGTTTAGCTTTTGCTGCTAGAACATGTGTTGGAGAGATAAATCCCCTCTGTGGACAAAGGCGATCCCTACTAGCCCAGATTGGGTCTAGCAACAACCGAGTCATGCTAAGACATAGGTTCCTAGTTACAAAAGACCAAGATGTGACAAGAAGCCTACCTTAAGTCCCACGCTGTTGTTGCTTGCAGCGAAGATGGCGCTTCCATCCTTCACTTTGGCAGATCACAATTCCCCCGCTTAACACGTTCGAACACCTACATGTACATGAAGAAACAACACACAACGTAAAACCTAATACATTCAACCATATATCAGTCAGAGAAGATATAATTCATAACATAAGACATGAACATATGAATGGAACCATAATCAAAGTCATTTATTATTAATAACAACGAAAGAAAGATAGAAACTGAGCTCTGATGCTGGATCTTCCTTCGGCAGATTGACAGCGGAGCACGTCTCAATGAATCTCGTCAGGAATGGGACAAGGCTGTCTCTCTTCAGCTTGGCTCTCAGAGGTTGTCTGGCGATAGTCTCCTTACTACTGATTCAGCTCTATTCAGGCTAGCTTGCAAAGGGAAAATGACAAGCTTATATAGATGGTGGAAGGGGAGTTGGGATCCCTACAATGGTGGGATTGGCTTTATCCTCAACGAAGCTTCGATAATAGGTGGAAAACCACTTCCCCTACATGGAGATCTGGAGCCAAACCTCCGAACTCATTTTAGAGACTCGTTCAGGAGTTGGTTGGAATAAAACTTCTGCCATTTATTTTAAAAAAAAATCTTTATTAAGCTTGGCGAAAGTAATACACTGGGATAGAGTGCCAGTTGGCACGCCCTCTTTGGTGGATTTCCCCCATTGGCGCGAGGGCTGAACTGGCTGGTCGCGCCAAGGCCAAAAGGTCTATTTTTAGGGTTTTTTTATAGGAATCTGTCTTCAAAGGAATGATTGTCCTTGTCAAAGGGGATGCCATGAAATTGGTTTCAGGTCACATCACTACTCACAGGTCATGGAATAGGCCCTCCAATGTGCAAGACGAGGGATTGTAGGGACGGTGACAAATTACTGTGTAACAGATGCCCCCTAAAGCATGAGGCCCGAGAGAGAGAGAGAGGGGAAAAATTCTTTACGAGAATGTGCCCAACTGAAAACACTGCCATTGAAAAACCTGCATAGACAAGTACAACTGATGTCTCAAATACATGATATGTGGTATGGGCGTAGCCATCCAAATAGAGTATACAATAATCAAGATCTGAGGCATGGATGCAACTATCTAATGAGGATCAATAAATAGACTCGGGTATGGTCATAGCCATCCAATCAATAAGTCATGTAACCAATCATGATAATCCACAAAATCGCAGCTTGGATTCCAACAGACAAAATCCAGGGTCTTGCGCTCCATCTCAACCCGAACAGAGTACAAGTTATAGCATGCGAATAAGTGAGCTAAAGTATAACGTGCAAGAACATCATCTGATTACCAGCCAATGATGAAAGCTTTTAATAGACGCGAGAGGAACCACCAATAATGACAATGGCCCTCAAGGTACTATAGGTACAATCCACGGAATGTGAATATTGAGCTGACGTTGAACACCCGCAGAATCATCCGATCGAAGTTCAATGATAAAAACCCTGCGTCGAATGTGAAGAACCTACCATTGAGGCATGCAGGCTCCAAGGTATCGGAAGGGAGTCTCTATATTAGCTTCCTAGATAATGAGCTGAAGTCGACAGGAAGTAACCTTGATCGAAGGTGGGCCATAGTGTTTCCCACATCATTGATGCGAGACAAAGGAGCATAATGTTTGTGAATCAAGATCAGATGAGAATCAGAGGAAGGTTGAAACTACAGAGGTCAACTTCTCTTGAAAATATCAGCGGCACAACAGTGGATTTGGCAGTATTTGACATCAAAAAATTAGAGGTCATGATGAAGAGGCAAAGAGCAGGCGAGAGGTCAAAAGGGATTACCCAAACCCACGGAGGCAAGCAGAGAACGAGATGACATGTCCCCAACCAGACATGAATGCAGACAAGTGCCATGTTTAAGAGCAACATACTGCCGACATGATGATGATACTGGTTCCATTTTCCCCATCATTTCTGGCGAGTACCCCAATTATTTTTGAGAACAAGATTGAAGGGGATAGCATATGCTTGTGATATAAGTTCGTCCTTCGGACGAATCCATCCTAGTACATTTAATGAGCCCTAGGAAGGAGAAACTCGAATATCGTCGTTACAACAAAGGAAGAATTCGGTGTATTTTCATGTTTAGAGAGTTTGAAAAGACAGCAGAAAAGTAAACTCCAACAATCCCTTTTCGTAGATAGTTCCTCAGATCTGAAAAGGTAGAAAACTATGTTTGAGAAAGCCTCCTAGTCGCGATAGGCTAGGGTTTTTTTTTTCGTAAATAGTCTATCCCAGCCCGAAAAAGGGGTAAACATATACTGGGTAGACATCGTTTCACATCCAATTTAACGAGATCAAAATGACAAGCGACTCGATGATATTTTCATGTTTAGAGAGTCAGAAAAGAGCTGAAAGATGACTCCAGAAATGACTTTTTCGTGTTTTTACCAAGTCCGAAAAAGTATAAAATACAACTCGTATCATTGTCCAAGCTGCGTGAAAACTTGTTGCTGCACATGAAAGCGAGCGTAAAATCCATTTTTCGACAATATATAATAAAATATTGGAAAAATGACTTTCAAAACCTAATTTTGACTTTGAAAAGTTATAAATATGCCAAAAATAGTAAAAACATATTCACTTTTACTTTTTACCTCTTGTGAGAGCAACAGTGAGCTTTCGCTGTGCAAAATTGTGGCGGCGATTGTGGTCAATCCAGTACGTCATTCCGGTTCTTGTTCATTCCAGGTAAGAGGCGTTCTCCTTAGCTTTGTTTTGATTCATTTTTTTATAGATTTCCATTGTGTTTTTTGATCCCAGAGGGGACGTTTTCAAAATTAGGGCTCAGCCAATTGGCGCGGGTATCGGGCATGGACCCGCGCCAATTGGCTCCTTTTTGCAAAGGGGTCACGCCAGTTGGCACGACTGTTAGGAAAACAGTTGCGCCAATGGCGCAACTCAAATTTCCACTTAAATTTATCAAAATGTGAGCTAATCAGATGGATTTCTGAGTGTTCCAGAGATCTAATGAGGTGTTTATGACCATGTTGGTGCAGATACACGGCCACAATGGTGATCAAGTGGAAGGAAAGGGAGCATGGTGAAGAGGATGAAATGGCCATGTAGAATGAAGCATGCATGAATGCTCTTCGAAACTGTGGTCTGAAAAAGTTCTTCCTGACACCATGTTTGAGAGCACAACCCGAGCTACTGCAGTATTTGATCAGCAGTTGGGATGAGAACGAAGAAGTGTTCAGAGATTGAGACCAAGTGTTGGAACTCGAGGTCTCTGACGTTTATTTCATAATCGGATTGTCCCATAGAGGTCCAGTTCCAATCATGATAGGCAGTAGACCTTCTAGTGAGAAAATGGATATGGTGATGGCAAGAGTGTGCCCAGGGGCACGGACAGGATCAGGAAGTGGGAAGGTCGATATCCACATGGTCCCCGATCTAGCACTCAGGGTGGTACTCCACACCATTATGCAGGTTGCGGGGTTGCATGCACCACACAAGTCAACCAAAGCACAGCTCCTACTAGCATCTGAATGCATGAACCCAACACTTTTTTATTGGGCCACTACCGTAACAATGAACATCAAACAACAGCTGATGAAGTGCAAGAAGGCCAAATTGAAACAGTTTGGGTATGGCTCCATCCTGGTTTCGTTCATCCTTGAACGACTACCAATTTTCCAGGGCCAAGGGGTGATAGTCGCCGAGCCATCATTGAGGGAGCCAAGGATGGCTCGCTCAAGGATGGCTCGATGGGCAGTGCTCATGCCCAGATTAGGACGGGGCCAACAAATGTCATGGAGGCCCGAGTTTTTTGCATGGCTATGACAACAGCTAATCATCACTAAGGACTGGCCCTATGCCGGTACCGACTTCACGGGAGACCCAGATCTTCCACTCCCAGAGGGGGATGACTGGGATGAGGATCTGGGTAAGACTCTTTTTTATTTTTATGTATTTATGATTTTTTTTGTGATACATGCCTATTCTAACAAATCATCCTATATGTATGCAGACGTTGGCCTAGAGAGGCCCGCCGGGATGTCGCCCATCGCACAGAGGACCCCTCTCGCACACGATCCTCAAGCCGAGGGTGGCAAAGGGAGTGAGCTAGTCCAGAACCTGGAGGGTATTGCCCGGGGGATCCTGAATTATGCATGGCTAGCAGACGTCCCGATGGCTTACCAGAGACACACTGTGGGGGTGCCTAGTCGCCTTCATCGATTACTGAGGCGATTGGTGTGCGTGGCGACATGCTACCATGAGCACCACGTTGATTAGTCATCTAAGGCTTTTATATGCATATTTTTGAGAGACATGTTGTCTCCAGCTATTATTAAAACAGACATGTATATTTTTTGATTTTATGTGATGTACACAAACTGCAAACAATTCGACACACACACAGATATATATATATATATATATATATATATATATATATATATATATATATATATATATATATATTTCTGGATGGATCTTTTTACATATGATGATGTTTTTAATATGTTACACAAATGCTTAATACAATGTTATCTAATGCATTAGTTATATGATTTGCATAACAAACAACCCAATGGAAAAGTTCACAAAATGCATTACCACACATTTTATTTTTACGCAAGCTTAAAAGCACACATGGAAGCACGCGTGCAAACTATGCTTGGAAATGGGTTTTATTTTTATGCAAGCTTAAAGCACAAATGTAAACTATGCTTGAAAAATGGGCATGCCCCCCAACATGGTGTCTCAATTCGAGGTACATGCCCCCTAAGCTTCAATCCATATGAAAGGCAGATGGAGTGAAGGTTCAAATTACAAGATCAATAAAAAGACTCGACTGGGATTTTACGAGATCTAAACAAAGACTCGAATTGAACAGGAAAGTGTTTCATTATTTTAACGAGGTTGACACATTAAAAGAACTATCCTTAAACGACCTTGTTTCATTTTTTAACGAGGTTGATACAGAAGACAAACTATCCTCAGAACACCTTGTTTCATTTTTTAACGAGCTTGACACAAGCAGATGAACCATGCTCCGACAGACCTTGTTTCATTTTTTAAGGAGCTTGACACAAGAAAACGAACCATGCTCCGACAGACCTTGTTTCATTTTTTAAGGAGCTTGACACAAGAAAACGAACTGTGCTCCGAAGACAACTCATCATGATGAATAAGAAGTCATGGCTTCCAAGAGTTCCACATCCGATGGGAGAAAAACATCTTGGAAATCAGGACCCAATGCCCCCAACACACTATGCATGATGTCATCATCACTGAGTATAGGCACGGGGTAGGTAGCCACATAGTTGAACTGTGGTGGGGTAGATACAATGGATGGATAACAACCAGGAAGGGATGATGGCGGGCCAGCTACCACATCAGGACCAAAGAACCAAAGTTGATCAATGTTCATGATTCGTCCTTCATGTGGAAAACAGACAACACGAAAAAGGGAGGAGACAAGTGCTCCCACAGCATAGGTATAATCGCGCCCCAAAAGCATATTGAAATCCAAGGGGCCTGGAACAACCATCACGTCCATATGGAGAGTTTTACCTCCCAATGTAACAGGTAACCTTGGAAGGATCCCTAACGGCTGACTAGTTCTTCTATTAAATGCCAACATATTCTTTGTAACAGGCACAAGTGGCGGCGAACCGAAAGCTTTCCAAGTGGTTGAGGATAGAACACTAACAGATGCGCCTTCATCTATAACAGTGTTAGGTATGACTAGACTAGAGGTTTGTATCATTATCTCGAAAGGAACATAAGACGGAAGGCGGTATCCTACAAATCGATTCCAATCAAAGGAAGCGACCAAACTACTTGGAGGAGCTACCATCGAACCAAGATGGTCTTCCCCTAGTGTTATGGAAGAAGAAGGAACATCCTCCACGACCTCCATCACTGAGTCGGGAGGGGTATCCTCTGGGATCTCCATCACGGGAGGCAGAGGAGCAGCTTCTTGAGGTATAGGGACAGGAGAATCTTTCTCCAAGTCAGATGAATCTGAAGAAACAAGAAGAACATAAGGGATGTGAGGTCCATTCTCAATAGAAAAGACCTGGTGCACCACAGACGGGGCTAGCTCAACTGATCCCACGACCAAAGGTTGGTCGGGAACGGATTCTTGAATTTGGATTTCCGAGGGAGTGAGATCGACCAAGGATGACTCTTGACCAATCATAGGATCAGCCGGTGGAGGACTCAAAGAAAGCTATTTGTAACCAGCTGGAAGGCATGGTGCAGAAACAGCCAGGTTGTCCAAAACTCGCTTGGCTTCATCCATATATGGACAAAGGTGAATGGCATGGTGCCCCCCACACAACTTACAGGGATTGGCAAGCTTACCCTGCTTCTTAAGAGTTTTACTAGCACTAGCTGAATACGTTCCCCTAACCTGACTCCTAGAAGCCAAAGGCAACGACGGGGACCGTTGAACCATACTTCGAGCACCTTGGGAATGCTAGGGTAGTCTCGAAGAAGATGGTCTCCTATGCACAACATGCAAGGGAACTTGACTTTCTGTGGAGGGTTGGAAGGTTTATCAAGAGGAGGTTCTTTGGAGGCAGTAGCTGCATCTTTAGCCTCTCTCTTATCGGACTTCTTCTTTGTCTTCTTCTTCTTCTTCTTCTTAACCACCTGGTTACTCAAATCCAGACTTTCACCAGGCGAAGTAGAAGAGGGCGACGGAGAAACAGGCGAAGAAGGGGAGAGGTCCACCTTGGAATCAACATGACATTGTTCAGGCGGAGGAACTGATTGAACAGTATCCAAGACATTCGGGACCACAGAGGTTGAAAACAACCAAATAGGCAACCCAACAGTTAACCCAGGAAGGGACAACTTTGCCATATAAGGAGCGCCAACATTTCCAAAAGGAGGAAAAGGACCCAAATTCCCATCGGAGGGGATTCCTTGGTTGGTGAACTCCGGAAAAGTTTCCATTAGAAACAACTTTAGAAACACCCTAAGGAAACTAAATTTAACCAGGAATATCTCATTGCCAGTTAATTTTTAAAACATTGAAACAAAACTCTGGTGTTTCATCTCTTAAGAGTCGAGAAACAGGCAAAAGGTGACTCTATTGCTTTCAGATTGGAAACAAGCATGAAAGGACAAGTGCTTGATGATCTTTTCAAATTTAAAGAGTCAGAAAAGATCGAAATGACTACTTTGGTAATCTAGGCAGATGGGTGTACTAGATATCCATGAACTGCCATATACACCTTGGTTAAAAAATGAAAGAGAAACCAACCAAGGACTTGACATGCGTGCAGGTAATCTCCCTGAATGCTGTGTTTGGTGTATCACAGGTATAAGGCAGTAGACTCAGCTTCCTACGGATAAAGGATAGAAACCTAGTGGGGTATCCCTTTATATACGTGATGGTATGGGGAGCACAAGTCCATACTACTGCTGTCTAAAGCCAAGAGGCGAACAACAGCTACTAGGTTTAATGATACCGGAACACGTCACTAGCCTAGACCTCTAGATATTTCGTTAATATTGCAATGCTGCCTTAAGGTAAATTGAATAAATTTTAGAGTTGATCTTCAATTATGTTTCAATTTTCAGGCCCTACCGAATGTTATGTCTCGAAAAACCTCTAAATGCAAACTACATGCCACAATATATCACTTTGTTCGATGAATAGCTAACTACGGGAAGGTTGAGAGCTTTCACACAATAACAAAATGATCAAAAAACAACCACTAGTGTCTCTAATGCACGCTAATGAAACTAAAAGATTTTCCTTTAGAGTTATATAACATTAATAACGCGTACAATTTTTCAATTTACACTAACTAATCAAAAGCAAAGAGATCTGATTTTTTTGTATTTTCAATGTCTGAGAGCCAAGTGCACTAAACAAAATGAAAACTAATGAAAAGAACAATTTGAGAAGTGATAGAAAAAGAGAAAATACAAGCAATCTCACTCAATGCAAAACACACAATCAGACCTCAAACTGATAGAGAAATCCCTCAAATCAAAGAGGAATCCCAAAGACTCAAATGAACCGTGTAATCTAGGCTCGAGACAAGACAAGGCGAAATTTGAATGAGAAAGAGAGAAATCACTTAAATACTACAATAAACAATTGGAAACCACCAAACGAATGCAAAGAAGCAACAATGAAATTGATTGATCAAACGAAAACCAAAAACTCCCACGGGAGGCTCGACACACTATAGCACCTAGATTCCCTAGGGCTAGAATGTAAAACTGACAGTAGAGGGAAAAAAACCAGAGGATAGAGGTCACACACAGTCAACCAAGGCTCTAGAACACTCAAGAAGTCGAAAAAATGGCACCAAAACCAAAAATAAAGCCCAGAAAGCTCAGAAAGAAGCAAACCCTAGCACCATATAGGATTGGCATGATTGTCTGGCTACAACTAGCACCAGACTAGGATTGGTGCGGGGGCTGAACTAGCAACAAATGCCATTTGGTGCGACTGTCAGGGAAAAAACCATGCCAGTCGAGTTTACTAATGTCAAAAAAAAAAGAAGAGAAAACAAGGAACAGATCATGTATGGTGAGGCTAAACAAAGGTTTAACACTGAAAAAGGCGAACCAGAAGAGCTGATTAAGTAGACAAAGACCAAAATCAATAGAAAAGAAAAGAAAAACTCTAGTCAATGTCTCCCCAGTGGATTCGCCAGTTTTTTGGAGAGGTAAATCCCCTCTGTGGACAGAGGCGATCCCTACTAGCCCATATCGGGTCTAGCAACAACCGAGTCACGCTAAGACACAAGTTCCTAGTCACAAAAGACCAAGATGCGACAAGAGGCCTGCCTTAAGTCCCACACTGATGTTTCTTGCAGCGAAGATGGTTCTTCCATCCTTCACTTTGGCAGATCACAACTCTCCCGCTTAACACGTTCGAACACCTACACGTACACGAAGAAACAACACACAACGTAAAACCTAATACATGCAACCATATATCAGTCAGAGAAGATATAATTCATAACATAAGACATGAACATATGAATAGAACCATAATCAAAGTCGTTTATTATTAATAACAATGAAAGAAAGATACAACCTGAGCTCTGACGCTGGATCTTCCTTCGGTAGGTCGACAGTGAAACACATCTCAATGAAGCTCGTCGGAAATGGGACAAGGCTCTCTCTCTTCGGCTTGGCTCTCAGAGGCTATCTGGTGATAGTCTCCTTATTACTGATTCAGCTCTATTCAGGCTAGATTGCAAAGGGAATATGACAAGCTTATATAGATGGTGGAAGGGGAGTTGGGATCCCTACAATGGTGGGATTGGCCCTATGCTCAAGGAAGTTTCCATGATAGGTGGAAAACCACTTCCCCTACATGGAGATCCAAAGCCAAACCTCCCAACTCATTTTAGAGACTCGTTCAGGAGTTGGTTGGAATCAAACTTCCGAGCCATTTATTTTTAAAAAACAATCCTTATTAAGCTTGGCGCGAGTAATACACTGGGACAAGAGCGCCAGTTGACGCGCCCTCTTTGGTGGTTTTCCCCATTGGTGCGAGGACTAAACTGGTTGGTCGCGCCAAGGCCAAAAGGTCTATTTTTAGGGCTTTTCACAGGAAACTATCTTCAGAGGAATGATTTTCCTTGTCAAGGGGGATGCCATGAAAGTGGTTTTAGGTCACGTCACTGCTCACAGGTCACAGAAAAGGCCCTTCAATGTGCAGGACGGGGGATTGCATGGACGGTGACAAATTGCTGTGTAACACTTTGTATCAACCAGGACCTTCTTACGATCCTGGGGGGAAAATCTATTCATCTCAGGGACAACCTTTTGTCTAAAAACTGGTATCATATCCTCAAACTAGTCCGAATGTTGGGCAACAAGGACAACCCTATGTTCCTCCTCCAGGGAAACTTGGTTCATCGCAGCCATCAGGCCAACCTGCTCAGCCAGGGAACCTGGTAGCTCTCAACATCCAGTTCAATCTGCTTCGCAGGGGCAACCTACTCAACCGGCCCAACAGCCGGCTCAATCTGCTTAACAACAATTTTACTTTGCTTCACAGCAGGGTCCTACTTTTCAGCATCCTGTTCAGTCTGCTCAGCAGCCGGTTTACCCTGTTTATTCAGCTCAACAGGGACCCACTTATCAACAACCAAATCAACCCCAAGGCATTTATTATCCTCGCGATCAATATCAACCAGTATATAGTGCACCTCAAGGTTTTACTTATCACCCTCAATCTCAGTTGTTGTATAATAAACCGCAAGGCCACACTTACATTCCACTGCAAAATCCTCAACATGGACCTCGATGGTATACTCAGAGTCAGTATCCTCAATATCAACAGACTTATTCGGCTTATCCCCCATATCGTCTAAATCCTTCGGGATAGAACCCATGGGGGCAGAATTTTTCTCAAACGGGAAAGAATGCAAGTTCGGGTTCTTATCAAGGACCTGCTATGCATTTTAACCCTCAACTACCATTTATCGCTACGTTGGAGTTACCGGATGTGTTAAAGTTAACAAATGATCCTATTCTTCACAACCCGTATTGGCCTCTGGTTCCGACTAAGATTCCTGGTGATTGTCCCAAATTTGAGGGCAAGTCCGGAGAAGACCCCTAAGCACATGTTATGACTTACCACTTGTGGTGTTCCTCTAAGTATTGGGTTGATGATTCCATTCGACTTCGTCTTTTCCAATGGACTCTTACTGGTGCTGATGCTAAGTGGTATATTGAGCTCTCTCGCGGTATCTTTCAAGATTTCAACTCTCTCGCTATGGCGTTCCTTACTCATTTTCAGTTACCGGTTCATTATGAAGCCGGGACACATCTCCTCACCTACTTGAAACAGAACCGGGCTACTCATATCTCGGACCATATTCATGAATGGAGACGTCGTCATCGCTTGATCAAGTTTGAAATTATTGATCAGCTTCTTACTCATTGGTTCACTACCTCTTTTGTCAATCAGATTGCGAAAGACATAGCCATGTGGGCATGTGTAACCGAGGAACAGGCCATTGCTTGTGCCCAGTAACTTGATCTCGTGTACTCTCAATCGGGCATATTGTATGATATTTTTACTGATGCCCCTCTACCTAGAACTTCTACTGCACTGGTGACCCCATCCATCAACGGTATTATTGGTTTTGTGTCTCAAAATTCGCATAAGTTTTCTTCCTCCAACCCTGGGAAGAAAAAGTCTAATTCTTCCAATGATATTGCTCCTCAGTCTAGTTCGAATCCTGGTAAAACCTCAGAGGTCAATGTCGTTTAGGTCAATCCTGTGGATAATACATCTAAAGGGAAAAATAAGGGTAAAGGAAAGACCAAGGCCGATGCCCCAAAACCATATTCGTCCAAACCTCATGTTGATGATGGTTCGCAGCGTAAGCCGAAGTATTCCTGTCTGATTTGTGATGAAGACCACTAAACCAAGGACTGTCCTTGACTGTCCGAAGTACTCCTGTTGTTCTTAAAGAACCTTTTCCATCTCAGCAGACCCAGATGGTCGAGCAACCTCAATCGTCTGTTCCATCTGGTTCTCAAGTGTTCATGATGAACAATTATGCATCTGTTTCTATTGCTACTTGGTCAAAATATTATGCAGGGTAGCGCCAGGAAATGGGAAAGGAGATCACTGATGGTCCTCCTCCTCCTCCACTTGTCTCTGACCCTCTGGAGATTGAAATGCCCAGTGCTGAACCTGTTGTGCAATGCCCGTGCTGCTCAACATTACAGTATTGTTGAGGATTTAGCACAGGCGCCATCCACGATATCCGCATTAGAAGTACTCCAGATTTTTCCATCTCAGCGGAAAGCTTTATTATCTGTGATCGGCGGGGATGATCCTGTTGATACTAGCCTTCTTGCTTTCGATCTAGAGAATTTTGTCCCACAAATTCCGCATCAGATTGCACTCATGATACAAGTCATTGTTAATGGCCTCGACATCCATCAAGCCATTTTGGACGAAGGTGCATCAACCTGTTTCATGTCAGATTCGTGCTGGAAGGCCATTGGTTCTCCAACCCTAAATTCCTCGCCAAATGCCCTTGAAGCATTTGATGGAAGGGAATCAGAACCTTTGGGTGTTCTCGCAAGTTTTCTGATTACATTGAAAGGGAAGACAGTCAATGTTGAAGTAGAATTAGTTGACGCTAAACTCAATTAAAAGCTTCTACTCGATCGCAGTTGGACTCATGCTATGCTTTGCATTCCGTCTACCCTCTTCCGTGTTTTAAAATTTCCACATGAGGGAAAAATATTTACTGTCTATAAATTGTCTTTCTTCACCTCTTCTTCCGAGAACAACATTCCGTATGTGGATAAGATTCCTACTCCCTTCGAGAGCTTTGGGCTGGGTCTCTTCAAAGATCCAGCCCTCCTAGGTATTTTTCCCCTTTCACTACCAAAGACTGTTCAAATTAATATGATCTCTCGGTCGAATGACCCGTGGATTATCCCTTCACCCGAACAGGTCAATTCATATGGATATTAGATGCCTTTGAGTCTGATTGAAATCAATTATTATGAACTCATTGCTGCATCAGATACTCCCCCTTCTGATGGTGCTCCTTTAAGTTTGTCTCTTGGCGTATATTCTCAATCCCCTTGGCTTGGCGATTCAGACTCGCCTGATCCTTTGAAAGAAGTGTTTCCTTTTCGACAAAGCTATCGTGGAAACCATGTCTCTCGAAGACTTTCTGTGGGATGATGTTCATCGTCGTTCTTCATTTATGCCTGGCCTCGGGGCTATGTCTACATGTCTTGGTGACATAAATGCCAAGACTGCCAAATTTGTCAACGCAAGATGTGTGCGCCACCTATTCCCCTTCACCCTGTCATTACTGTTGGTCCCTTTTCCAAATGGGGCATCGATTTTATGACGTGTAACCCTCACTCGGCCGAGGGGCATGCTTATATCATCGTAGCTGTGGACTACTTCACCAAATGGGCCGAAGCAATGCCTACACTTACCGTTGACGGTAAGACAGCCGCTCAATTCATTTTCAATCATATTATTGCTAGGTTTGGTGTCCCTCAAGCCATTGTTACCAATCATGGTTCCCATTTTCAGCATTATATGGTGGCAGAGTTGACTTCTAAGTTGGGTCTGCGTCACGACAGCTCAACGCCGTACTACCCTCAAGCCAATGGCCAGGTTGAAGTTGTGAACAAAGTTCTTGTCACAATGCTTTAGCATACAATTGGGATCCACAAATCAAACTGGCATCTCATGTTATTTTTGACTCTTTGGGCATACCGAACCTCAGTGAAGAGTGCGACCGGATTCACCCCTTTTCAGTTGGTTTACGGTCTGGAAGCTACTCTTCCAATTGAATGTGAAATACCTTCGCTTACGCTAGCTGTGGAATTACTGCCTAGCACTTCGCCGGAAGAAGAAAATCTACTTTACTTAGAGAGGTTAGATGAAACTTGTCGCTTAGCTGCTTTGGTCATCGAGGCACAAAAGAAGCGAGTCAAAGTTCATTTTGATCAATCGTTTTCCCCTCGTTCTTTCATTGAAGGAGATCTCATCTTCCTATATGACCAAGCTCATGATAAGCTAGGGGCAGGTAAATTTAAACCTATGTGGCATGGGCCCTACATCGTTAAACGTGTGTTGCAAAATGGGGCCTATGAGCTAATTGACTACGAAGGCCATCCTCTTGAACAACCTAGAAATGGGTTGTATCTCAAAAAATATTATGCATGAGTCATTTGTGCATATCAGGTGTACATAGGTGTTATTTTCATTTTTTGTACATTTTTTTCGGTTTCGTGTGCTTTGTGAGCATTTTCCTAATTATTGGGTATTTCTTATCATGCAGATGTCTATTACCCCTTACGTCGGTTTCGCGGATGGTGCTTCCCGCAGTACCAGGAATTTGTCTTCAGTAGCCTGGGTAATTTATAATCCTGTTGGTGAGTTGATAGACCTGCAAGGTATTTGTCTAAGACGACCTAGGTATTTTTCTAGGATGACGTACAAACAATGTCGTTGAATATAGCTCTGTCATTGAACTATTAACCGAGGCAATTAACCTTGACATACGCGCATTGCTTGTAAATCTGGATTCACAACTTATTGTTCTACAACTCAATAATCATTATTCAGTCATAAATCCGCACATTCTAAGATTGTATTTACGTATTCGTTTGTTGGAAATACATTTTGATTACATTACTTATCAACATATTCCTAGACGAATGAACACGTTAACTGATACAGTGGCTAACATTGTATTAGATAGACATTTGCATAACTTGTAAAAACATCATCACATGTAAAAAGATCCATGTAAGGAAATAGAAGTATATATATATATATATAGCATGTTTGCAACTGTGTTCATCATAACGTCAAAAAATATGTGTATGTTTTTGTTACATCCTGAGACATCATTTCTGGCAAAAATATGCAGATAAAATAAACTTACGTGTCTAATCTGCATGATGCACCTGATAACATGTCACGGCTCGTACTAGCCGCCTCAGCAAGCGGTGGATTCGGCTAGAAAATCCTACAGTGTGTCTCTGATAGGCGCAAGGAACATCATCAAAACGTGCATAATCTGGGACTCCTCGGGTGATCCCCTCCAAGTTGCGCACTATCTCATCTTCCTCGTTTCCCTCACCTTGAGGGTCGAAATCGTGAGGGACTCGCCTCGCTATTGGTGACATTTCGACAGGTCTCTCTCAGCCAACATCTGCATCATATGGATTTAATTCCAAAACATACATAAACAAAAAAATTCATAATACTCATAAAATTAAAAAATTGAGTCTTACCCAAATCTTCGTCCCAATCTTCTCGCTCCGAGAGTGGGAGGTCTAGGTCACCAGTGAAGTCTGTGCCAGAGTAGAGCCAATCCTCCACGATAATCAGTTGTCGACAGAGCCAATAAAAAAATTCCGGCCTCCAAGACATCTGTTGGCCGCCCCCTGGCCTTGGCATCAGTGCTGCCCATCGGGCCATCCGAGGTTCTCTCGCTGGTGGATTTGGAACTATAACCTCCTGTCGCTGAAAAATTGGTAATTGTTCCAAGAAAAATGATACCAGGATGGATCCATAACCAAATTGTTTCAGTTTTTCCTTCTTGCATTTGTTTAATTGGCACTTCATGTTTATGGTCACCACCTCTACCCAGTTAAAGAGGGTCGGTGCCATGCAGTCCACAACAAGAAGAAACTGTGTCTTTGTTGCTTCTTGCGGTGCTTGCAATCCCGCAGCACATGTGATGGTATGAAATACCACGCGTAGTGTCAAATCTGGGATAGTTTTTATATTAACTTTCCCACTACTGGTTCCTTTCCGCGCTCCTCGACATATTCTATCTATCACCATGAACATGTTTTCCATGCAGGGTCGAGTGCCGGTCAGGAGTGGTGCTGCACCTCTCCGTGATAATCCTATGATGAAATACACATCGGAAACATCAATCTCGAGTTCCTGATCCCGTAGGATGAACTTCTCTTGATCTTCGTCTCATATACTGGTAAGATATTGTAACAATTCTGGTTGAGATCAGAGACATGGTGTGAGGAAGAATTTTTTCAAACCACAGTTCATGAGGGCTTCCATAACTCCCTCATTTTCCATGGCTAATTCATCTTCCTCAATATGTTCCCGTTATTTCCATTCAATGACCATTTTTCTCTGTTATACCTGCAAACACACACATACAAGTGATATTAGTCAATATTTATTCTTGAATTTTTAAAAAATTTGGACATTTGGTGAGTATTGTTGTTTGAAATTACATTGCGCCATTGGCGCAACTGTTTCTTAAATAGTCATGCCAATGGGCGCGCCCTAATGTTAAAAATAGGGCGGTCGACGCGACTTCGTGCCCGAAACCCGCGCCAACCGCGCAACCCTGAATTTTGCAATTTCTCCTCCCAAATTCAAAATTGAAAAATGCAGGAAGAATAGGAATAGCTTAAAATGACAAGAGGGATCTCAGCTCTTACCTGGAGTTGATGGATTTGCGATTGATGTACTGGATTGGCCGCTATCATCGCCGCAAGGTTGCATAGTAAAAAGGGTAAAAATTTCTCCACAAGAGGTAAAAATTGAAAAGTAATTGTTTTTTACTATTTTTGGCATTTTATAACTTTTTACAACCCTAATTAGGTTTTAAGGCATGTTTTTCGATTATTTTATGATAGTATTTTCGAAAAATACGTTTTACACATGTCTCTTGTGCAACAACAGGTTTTTCATGCGACAAGGATGAAGTGACGAGTTATATTTTATACTTTTTTGGACTCGGTAAAAACACGAAAAAGTCACTACTGGAGTCATCTTTCAGCTCTTTTCTGACTCCTTAAAATTGAAAATATTTCTGAGACGCTTGTCGTTTTGAACTCGTTAAAGGGATGCTAAACGATATCTACCTAGTATACGTTTACCCCTTTTTCAGGCTGGGATGGATTATTTACGAAAAAGGAATACCTTAGCCTATCGCGACTAAGAGGCTCTCTCAGACACGGTTTTATACCTTTTCGGATCTGTGAGACTAGCTACGAAAAGGGACTGCTGGAGTTTTATTTTCTGCCTTCTTTTCAAACTCTCTAAACATGAAAAGATGTTGAATTCTCCCTTTTCCAGACTCGTTAAACCCTAATGACATCAGACCTCGTCACCATGACGTTATTCGAGTTCCTCCTTTCTAGGGCTCATAAAATGTACTAGGATGGATTTGTCTGAAGAACAAACTTATAATGCAAGCATATGCTATCCCGTTCAAGCTTTTTTTCAAAAATAATTGGGGTACTCGCCAGAAATGGTGGGGGAAAATGGAACCAGATTTTAGTTGTGTTGGTAGTATGTCGCTCTTGAACATGGCACTTGTCTGTATTCGTGTCGGGTTGGGGACATCTCATTCCGTCATTTTTGCCTCCATGGGTTTGGGTAATCTCTTTTTTGACCTCTCATTTGCTCTTTTCCACGTCATCATGACCTCAGATCCTTTGATGTCAAATACTGCCAAATCTAGTGTCGTGTTGTTGATATGTTCAAGAGAAGTTCGCCTCTACATTTTTTTTAACCTCCCTCTGATTCTCTGTTGGTCTTGATTCACAAACATCATATTCCTCTGTCTCGTGTCGATGATGTGGGAAACATTATGGCCCTCCTTCGACCAGGTCACTTCCTGTCGACTTCAGCTCATTATCCAGGATTCTGATCTAGAGACTCTTTTCGGTAACTTGGAGCTTGCATGCCTTAATGGTAGGTTCTTCGCATTCGACGCAAGGTCCATATCATTGACCTTCGATCGACTTACTCCGCGGGTGTTCAACACCAGATCACTGTTCACATTCCATGGATTGTACCTTGTGTACTTTGAGAGCTATTGTCATTATTGGTGATTTCTCTCTCGTCTGTTAACAAATTTCATCATTAGCTGGTAATCAGATGATTTTCTTGCATGTTCGACTTCAGCTCATACATTCGCATGCTAGAAATTGTACTTGTTTGGGTCGAGATGGAGCACAAGACCCTGGATTTTGTCTAATAAGATCCACGTTGCAGGTTCATTGTGGATTATCATGACTTATTGCATGACTCTTTGATTGGATGGTTGTGACCATACCTGAGTCTATTTGTTGATCTTTACTATTGGATGGTTGCGTCTATACCTAGATCTCAGTTTTTATACTCTATTATGGATAGCTGCGCCCATGCCACATGTTCATGTATCAGAGATATCAGTTGTAATTGTAATTGCAAGTTTTCCAACAGCGGTGTTTGGTTCAAATGCGTTCTCATAAAGCATTTCGCCCCTCCCTCTCCCTCGGACCTCATGCTTTAGGGGGCATCTGTTACACAACATTTTTTCACTATCCCTGCAATCCCCAACTCGCACATTGGAGGGTCATTTCAATGACCAATGTACACTCTCATGCTTTGCAAATTAGATCCTTGCATCCCTTGTGATGAAGGCAACATTCTCCTTGTTGACATTTCCCGAAGCAGAGCTATGAAAATCCCTATTTTTGCCTTGGCGCGAGTAGCCCTTTATCTACTCGCGCCAACCTAGGAATTTTAAACTAAGCCTGCGCCACTGGGTGCTCTTTCCTAGTGTGATACCCGCACCAATATATTTATGAAATTTAAAAAAAAAATAGAGGCGGAGGTTCCATTCCAACCACCTTGGGGATGATTCATTAGGAGTGGTTGAACTTAAACAACCACGGGCCTCCTCCTTTAGCTAGTAGTTTCCACCTCCCTTGGAACACTCCTAAAGGATATGCCTCCCTTCCACATTTGTAGGGATCCCAACCTCCTCCTTTGCCTCTATATAAACAAGCCTTCTCTCTTTATGAGAACTAGCTATAGCTGAAGCTGAAAAAAGAGAATTATACAACTGAAGTGCTGAACTTGAGAGACTAAGTTATAGTTGAATAACCGAGTTATGAGAAGATAGAACAAGGATCTAGAGGTCCCTTATCCTGTCTGAATTCCCCGACGAGCTTTGAGATGTGCTTCACCCGAGCCCCGATGGAGGAGATCGCAATGTCAGAGCATGGTTGTATCTCTTCTTTCTACCTTTTAATATAAGTGACTATTGTCTGGTTCCTGTCTTGTGTTTTATCTCTATTGAATGCAATATGCTAATCTTCTCTGACTGATTAGTAGATTTTGGATGAAATTAGTATGTGGGATATGTTTGTCATTTTTTGACCTTTGTGCAGGTGTCCAAGAGTGATAAGCGAAGGGATTGTGACCTTCTGAATCGGGAGCGAGTAGTTCTCATCACCACTACAATTTTCGACAACAGCATTGGACCACAGGTAGGATATCTTATCGCATCCTTTTTCATTCGCATATCTAGGAACCTACACCTTAGCATGATTCCTTGTTACTAGACCCACCCTAGGGCTAGAGGGATCATCTATGTCCGCAAAGAGGATTTACCTACATAACACTCGGCCCATGATTTCTCTTACCAAGAAAAGATTACTTTTACACTCCTTAAAGACGCCCCCAGTGTCAAAGATTGGTGGGAAACCTGCTGTGAGAAAAATGACAAGATGGAACCCTCCCTGTTCTCAGTCGCACCCACTTGGAATTTGTTCTGAGACGACATCAAGGAACAATATTACCCCCTGGGGAGCTATGAGGACAAGTACATCCAATGGACCATGCTGTGGTAGCAAAGGGATCAAGATGTGCACAAGCTGAAGAATTTGTTCCATACCCTATGCACAAAGTTGGGTATTGTAGAAATTATAAAACAAGCATGTATATCATGGATTCAATCTTATCTAACAATGTACTAAAGTTAAATAATGAATCTCATCTACAAATATTTTGCGGAATTAAAAACACAATCGCCAATCAGATGAAGCAAAGAAGAGTCAATCAAGACACAACACAGATAATATCCTAGGGAAATCTTTCTACTCAAAACCCCACTATATTATATTGTATATTCATCGGGGAATCATGAAAAAATTACATACAACTCTTCTCACAAGAGCCCTCTTGTACTCAGCTAATTGTCTCACACTGTCACACATAAAACTGACCAATACTTAGCCAATTTACTGCCTCCAGACAACATGCCTTGCTTGTGCAATCCCTGATGAATGCAATCCCTAAAAAATAGGAATTTTGGCCTTCCTTGACTGTGCAAGTATCATGGGCACTCCAATGGGTGTTTGGTTGCATGGGTGCATCCCAATAATCCTATAACTGATAGTTGTCTTCCCTTCCACCTAGATCTCAATTGGCTCTCCACTGGATCTGACATGCATGCAGCTAATAATAGTAAATCCTCAGTTGCAGGTGACACCACTAAGTGTGAATTAATTAATATTTAATTCACTTGATCTCTCACTAGTGTATCTAACAGTTACAACTAGCACAACTAAGTTAAACTGATTACAACCTGCATTAACTAATGCACCACTGCACTTCGTACTCTGTTACAATTAAAATTACTCTGCATACTTCACCAACTACCTCTAACTCAAAATTCATTAGCTAATTGAGTTTATCACACTCAGTTAACTATTACAAGTTATTTTGAGACTAGATTACATTTTATTTTCCATTTTAATTAAGGGATAACTAAAATAGACATGCACCAAATTTAGCCCTATGGCCCCTACCCTAGTGTAGGTGCTGAAATTTTCTTATTGAATCTCAACACGTACTAAATATTCAGAGAAAGATTTAGTGCTCAAGTATCGCAGTTGTTTGCACAGATACATTCAGGAGGAAATGGAGTTCCTCTACATTACCTCACTTGGAACGACATATCGATATGCTGCCAATATCGAGAAGAAATTTAAGTAGAAGAAGTGAGACTTTGGATCCGTGAATCTGAAGCCAGGGAAAGGCGCCCCTGGACCACGGAACAAGGGACAAAGCCAAAGCGGAGAAACTCAGAACAACACCACAAAGCCAAAGAAGGGAAAGTGGAAGTGGTGTGAATTTCATAACATCCCCACCCACAACACAAGCGAATGTCAGACCAAACAGTCGTTGGTGGCCGAATTGAAGGCATCTGAATCAGATGCTTGTTTTGATTCTGAGTCAGAATCAGACAAGGGGAATGACAAAGGGAAGGAAATCATTGATACATAACCCAGTGCCACTGTTTCCACCACTAATATCTAGAAGGAGGAACCCGAAGATCCAAGAGTAGGGGGAGCGCCTCTTCCATTCCCAAATCTGGGTGAAGGGTTATCCACTGCAATTACTTGTCGATAGCAGAAGCTAAGATAACTTCATTTTAGAAGAGGTCGTGAATCGGCTCAGCTTACCGATAACAACACACCCGCAACCATATACAATCTAGTGGCTTCACCAAGGAAGAGATCTCCACGTCTGCCAACAGTGTCGCCTTTCGTACAACATCAAGCCCTTCACGGATGAGGTACTATGTGATGTTGCTCCCTTGACGTGTCTGACGTATTATTAGGCCAACCATACTTGTGGAAGCGACACGTTGTGTATGAGTCTAGGCCCCATTTTGTTATTATTACTTTTGAAAATAAGTTGTACAAGATACCAGAGGTAGAACTGCCTTCCACCATCTCTTTGGGTACTGAAAATCAATGCAGTAAGATTATTTCCCAAACAAGGAAAGTTGTTTTAATTATGATTCACCCACATGGCAAGAAGAAGATTGTGGTCACAACCTCTAAACAGGGCTCCCATGCGCAACAACAATAGATGGACAAAGAGGTGGAGGAATACAAGGATATTTTCTCCTCACCCACAAAGGTTCCTCTACACTGTCAGGTCAAGCACTCCATTGATATGATCCCAGGTGCGTCGCTTCCTAATGTTGCCATACCTCATGCGACTACACAGAAAAAATCCACACATGTATTGTCTGAGGCCGATAAAGCAACCAGCTTTATTGAATGCATCCAACATGCTCGCTAGTAGGTCCACGACATCTTGGAGAAATGCAATGCCAAGCACAAGTAATGACATGATCAACATTGGGTGCCACACAAGTTCCAGGTGGGCGACAAATTTTGGTTACATTTGTAGAAGGAACGCCTCTTTGGACCACACCACAAGCTACGCCCACTCCGATCTGGTCCATACACCATCACCAAGGTTGTGGAAGATAATGCTTTTGAGCTTAGCATTCCCCCATTCCTTGGCCTGCACCCAGTGTTCAACGTGGATTGCCTTCGGCCATAATTTCCGCCACTATTGGACACATCCGACATTGCAAAACAACTCACTCCGACAGAGTTAAATCCAGACGACATGGAATAGGATGCAACTAATTGTATCATGGACACATAGCTTAAAAGCACTCGCCAGAAAAAGATCCAATTCTATTGAGTTGTCAAAGCTGGCCAACTCCTGCACCAAGGCAAGTGGCTCACTAGGGGCCAAGTTCAGCAGAAGTTCCCCCATCTCATGGAGGCACTCAATGGAATGGGAACCATTTATTCCTAAGGAGGGAGGAATTATCCAGGTGGATATTGGTGACCACACACCTATTTCACCTAGTCAATTTCATCAGTTTTCTTATTTACTATATTTAGCATTTTTTCGGGTCTTGAACTTCCGGAGCCGTTTTGAGGCCCTAAACAATGTTTTTTGGGCATGATTCCTTTATTGATTTCATAAAAATCACATCATAAACTATAGTCCTCGGAGAGATATTTCCAACGAAATATCATACGCATCAAACCGAGATAATATGACCAAGTTATGACCCCGGGAAGTTGGCTTCCGAACTAACCCCAACGGGGCCCATAAACTCTTGGTGTTACATCTCCTCGGGTTAAGGTTTTGGTTTTTTAGGGTTTTATCTTATTGTTCAATAATAAAAAGGCCCTTGAGCCTCATTATAACACAGTTCAAAGGCCTATAGTCGCCACATCTCTTCTCATAGATAAGCTACCATCACCCTAGCTAGTTTATTTCCATTCTGTCTATAAACATATTTCAGTTATGTGATAATAGTGAAATGAAGTCATATTTCTATTGCATCTCTATGTTTATGTGTATCTCTATATTTTATGGCATTCCTACATAAATACGTATCATGTGCCCACTTTTCACACTGCCCAACAGTCTGCGACAAAACATAGTTCAATTGTCTGCAATACAGTCGGGTCACTCTCGACTGACCTTCGGCCCTGCGCTATACACGACCGAGTTCTGCCCAACTCGACGAACACGCAGTCTTGCTGCAGCGGCAACATGTTCAACTCATAACACGACCCGACCTGCAACTCTTCCCACCGTGCCCAGAAACCTCGAATTTCCTGCCTACACTAACTTCGGCCCGCATGTTGGCATTATGATGCATGTGTTGTCCTTGATGTCAATCCACTTGTAAAATACCAAGTATATGGTATCTGGATAAGGTCAGAGGTGATAAAGTGATGGAAAAAAATAACAGAATGTTGGAAAAGATGTTTTTTCATATCATAATCAAAAGACATATAAAGATAAATAATTGAAGAACAATATGTGAGTTAGTGAAGGCAAAGTCGTGTATACACGTGGGTACAAAGAAATAAAGTCACGTATGTGCTAGCGCACTAATTTTATAATACCAAGGGTCTTTACCATGGTATTAGCCCACAATATTGAGCATAGTAATGGTTATTTGTTCCCGTCCAAGAATACCATCGACACTTGTTTGGTTTTGGCTCATGGTATTGGCTAAGCTTAAAACTATATAAGGAGGTGAATATCATAGTGCTAAGTTTTCATGAGTATGTGACTTGAATGAATACTTAAATCTGAAGTATAACAAAATGGAATGGGATATAGCCAATTAATATATCTGATATAATGCACTCATCAATACAATGATGGATCTGAATCTCTAGACCTTGTTATCACTCAGTAATTTCTCCAGGTTCAAGAGAAATAGTCCGAGGTAACCACAAACCTACTTCAAACTCTATGATCTAGCTTTCCTAGAGTTCAGAAAGGGCTCTCTCTTTAAAGTTTAACTTTTTTTTTTTATTTATAATATTAGGCTAGTTATGAAAGTACAATTTGGTTTTGGTTTAAAGGGTTTGGTGGGAAAAAATCACTTGGAGGTAAGATAGAGAGAAATCTACCTGTCCATTGGGCTATTGGGTCTAAATCAAGCTATCAAGGCCAAAAAGTACAAATATATTCATGGCGAGATAGATAACCCTTAGAGATTTGGGAAAGTGGTTTTTTTTGAGGTGGTATGATCAGGATAAAGGGCACTTAAGGATCCTTTGATCCAGAAAATGGAAGTAGAAGGCAGAGGTCAAACGGGAGAAGGAGCAATTAAGGATTCCTTGCACTGGAAATCAGAAGAAAAAATTAAAATGGCAACTAGTTAAAGATAGGGAGCACTTGACTAATCCTGTAGTAATACTCCTAGTTACACATTCAGACAGAACAAACATAAAATTATTGCATGAAACTTAGAAAAGGAAACAGTGACAAGTAGGAAGTACTTCACTCTTCAGCTTATCACAGGGATTCTGAATTATGATGCCAGTCATCTTGTCCAATCTGCTACTTCAAATTCAAACGAAAAATAGCCTCCAATGTTCAACAAAATGTATATAGTAAGTCCAACAATTTTACTCCACCCAAAATACTTCAAAGAGTGAAGTATTTATACAAATTCTAAACTAGAATATCTTGAAAAAATATCAAGATTGTTTTACAAATATCTCCAACTGCTTTACATAAATAGAACTTAAGTAAACGACACTTAAAACTAATGCATCTATTTGGCACTATTTTTTATGGATAGGTGATGAAAAAGAGGATAATTCAAATTTGATCTCAACTCTTAGTTGATGATGAGGCATCCAAGTCACTAACTGTTTCCTTTCTTTGTGCATTCTGCTCTAGAAATTCTGAAAATTTGGGGTCCAATTATACCTTTTTATTTCTCAATAACAAATAGATATGTAAAAATTGAAAGAGGTTATTGTATATAAATATGATTTTGAGATAAACTTCTCTCCGTTCCCTAAAATTCTTCTCCAACTGTTCACAATAGTCTCTGCAAAAATATGTGTAAAACAGATTTTTGGAGAGTCTGAAAAATAGGTTGTAAAGATGTGCATGTATCTCTCATTATGTAATAACTGTGCAAAACGTGAGATATTATTTTATATATGGGTCTCTTAGGAACAAAAACCTCATTCAGTTTTGTAATATGTATTTCTTATTGTCCATAATCTCCTCTGCAAACTAATGACTTAACAGGAAGTTTCTGTAAAAAGAGCTTTCAAATTTTGTTTAATTATGGCTATTAGAAACGTGAGAGAGGTTTTTGTAGTTGGACACCTTAAAAACATAAACCTCCTTCAGTTTTGAAAAATTCATCTTGAATTGGTCACAATAGTTTCTGCAAAACAATGACTTAAACATGAAATTTCTACAAAAATGTCCCTTCTTGCTTTGTTTTCATCTTTTAACCTTGTTGTTCTTTTAACTGTTTTTACTTTCACTTTGGATAAACTTCATTGTTGTTGAAAGTATTTTCATCTTTATTTACCATTTACTACCTCCATGTTTTACTTTTACTGTTTTACCTTGACTGCTCTGTAACTTTGTTTTAACCTTCACTCTGACTTTTATCTGATACTCTTTAACTGTTATGTTTTCACTGTCCCTGTGAATTATTATTTCAATTTTACCACTCACTATGCAAATTTCATCATTATGATCTCTCTCTGACTTCATTTTATTCTTTCTTTGTATACATACTGTTTGTTGAATGAAGCTTTTGAATTAAAATCTGAGAATTTGGAGCAAACAATTTTGTCAACTAGTATTGAAACTGTTGGTCCAATTTCTTATTATGATAATAACCTGCAAAAATCAAACAATTTGTTAATGAAGCAGAGGTCTGCAAGGAGGTGATTGAAAGCTTTTGAATGGTTTTAAACAAGAAACAAGGGTTTCCTAAGTCTCTTACTGAGAAATTGGGCTGAAAGTCTTTTGAAATGGGTCACAAAGGCTTACGATACCTGTAGAGGTTTTCTGGCTTGTTTCAGAGCTTGAAATAGGTCATTAAAATGTGAAAACTCACAATTTCTTCTCAAAATAGCGTGTAGCAGAAAAAACAGGGTTTTTAGAAAAATTTTACAGGGTCTGGCCTATTTTTTGGGCTTTTTGGCAGTTTCTTTCAATTGATTTTGAACTCTAACCAGAATTGTTTTTTTTATTGAGGGTCTTTCAAATCAATAATAGGCTCAATTTTTCAAGAAATACCTGTTATAAGTAGGTACAGGTATTTATAAATTACTCTAACGATTTATCACAAGTTCTATGGTATATTTTCTCGTTTCTGGAGCAATTCAGGGCTTCTCAGTGATCTTCAACGGTAAATGTAGTCTTTACACTGGTTCTGGGCATAAAAATCATGTACAGGCTTCTTTTCTCTGAGTTGGAATAGCCAATACAATCAATGTGTGAAAAATAAAGGAATAACAGTGCATTCTCTTGGTTTATGGGGTGACTTAGGTTACATTCACTTGCAATTAATGACTGTTAAATCGGGCGAGAGGCGGTTTTGAGCTTCAAGGTTTGAAACAATAAGTGGTTTATCGCACGACATTGTGGTAGTAAGTGGTTTTGGCTTGAACCCATGCGATCCAATGCAAAATAGGCACGTGGAGGAGAGAGAAAGTTATGAAACCACCCATTTAGCGCAAAAATGGAGAGGGGATAATCGCGCAAGTTTTCTACGCGATATAGGATTTCAACCGTCAGATCTGGTGTTTCTATGCGAACGGTCCAGATTAGATGGGAAGGTGCACCGGAAAAGGGGAGTGGGACTAGGGTTTAGTATGTGCGATGGGAATGGATTAAACTTTAAAAAGATATGTTTTAATAAAGTTTAAAGTTTGGGAATATAGGATAGGCGAGTATAATGTTTAATTCAAAACATTGTTTTGAATGTTTCAATTATTCATATGCAAGTGTGGGTTTTGTTATTTATATAGTTTTCAACCTTTTGAATAGTTTTCAAAATATAGGGGCGGAGTAATTCAATAGAGATAGGTTTAGACCAAGGGGTTTATTAGGGCGGGGTTTTTATTTTATGCACGTGGGGATAATAAACTTTGGTCTAAACGTTAAAATAGTGGGTTTTGGGGGGGTTATTTAGATATAGGGAATTATTAAGTAATATAGGGTATTTTTTAGGGATTTAATAGAATATGTTAAAAGTTAATATGAAGAGGTAGTGTAATGTAAAACAAAATACATAAAATCACTAAGTAAAGTGTAAAAGTAAAGCATTGCTTGTCTTTATATAATTTCACCAATACTTAGGATAAATGTAATTTTGGGGGTTTTATGAATGCTTCTAAAAAGATAAAGTTAATTATATGGGATTTTATCCTTCACTAAGTAAGAATGTGTCTTTACTTAGGAAAATGGGTTTTAATGTATGAGTGAAGGATGAATAGTGATAAATGTGGATTTAACTTAAGAACTCAATATTTTCAACTAACTAGTCATCGAGCCTCGGGTCCGGTCCCAACAAAAGTCAGAGAAATGCTCTGAGCATGTTTGAATGATAGCTTAGAATACTGAATACTTATATGGGAGGGGAAATTAGTGATGTTTTTTCCATTGATCATTTATTACATGCTTTCTCCACTGCTTTCTACCTACCTAGCCTTATTCTAACATTTTTTCTTCATTTGGCAGGTGCATTTAGGCTTGCAACCTTGAAACATTTATCCTTTTAAATCATAAACTATCTAAATCTACCTTATTTCATTTGAGGGCTCAGATTAAACTGTTGAGCTCCTCATTATTCTCTACCTATCTAGAGATTTGTCAAGATTAAACTGTCTGACAAATCTTTATTCTCTATCTAAAACTAGAAATGGAAAACATGACAAGTTAAGATTAAACAGTTTAACTTATCATGGATTATGGCATTTATTGACACTCTGCCCATAATCATTATTTTGCAGAAAAAGTAAAAAGTAGTGGCATTTGGACTTGCTCACTTTCAGGTCTTTTTTATCTCTTTTCTTTTAGGGTCTATATTTTTCTAAGTCCTTTGATTTTTCTTTTAGGACTTTTTACCCTCTTTTGTCTATATATATATATATATATATATAGATTTTTTTTTTAAATATGGGAAAACAACTTGCAGAAATCAAGGTATGTACATATTTACAAGACTATGAAAGTCAATTCAAAATTATGAATCCTATATTTATAGGACCCTAACAGACCTGAAATGACTATGTATTTGCATGATATGTTTATGAGTAGTTTAGATCTGTGGTCTGGCGCATGTTTGTTGTAGTGAAGGGTATGATCTGAGCAACTTTACAGTTTTGAAGCGTTGCGAATCCTGAATTATTTATATATTTGTACACGGATTCGACACGAGGAAGGCGCGTATACACGTGGGTTAGATTCTGCAAAGGCGTGTATATATTCTGTAATATATTGAGATAGATATGCGAGTTGGTTTCTATTATGAAACCAACTCCAAAAATGGAAGAAAAGAGAGATCAATTCCTTAGAAATAGGCCACTTCGAGAGGGCAACCTCCCTTACATTACATAAATGAACAATTATTGGATGATACAAATGACAAAACCTCCTTCTATATATAGGAGTCGATGGACTCACAATATAATCCTATCTGACCTAACAATAATAATTCAAGGGCATAATAAAAACAATATGGGGTTTACATGGGTACAAAAATAACAATAAAGGGGCTACACTAACAAAAATAAGGGACTACACTAGTAATATAGGGACCTAACATGCCCCTTTCCTTCAAACAAGTGTTGCCCTCAACGCTTGAGTAGCTTTGGATGCTTTTGTATAAATTCTCATCCTCCCATGTAGAATATTTAGTGGGTAAGTTCTTCCACTTGATGAGATACTCTTAAATTGATCGGTTTCGTAGTTCTTGAGTTCTTGTTTCCGTGACTGCTTCAGGTTCCAATATGATTTTTCCTTCCTCTTGAAACTCTGGAAATATTGTTTGCACTGGAAGTTTGTCACCTATAACCTTCTTTAAGCATGAAACATGGAAAACTATATGCACTCATGAAGAAGTAGGAAGCTCCAATTTGTATGCCATAATACCAACCTTTTGTAACTCCTTGTAAGGACCATAGTACTTTTGCAATAATTCATTATCTTTCTTAGCTTGCTTGAGGGACATTTGTTTGTATGGTTGTAGCCATAAAAATACCCAGTCTCCTACATCAAAAATTCTCTTTCTGTGATGTTGATCTGCCTGTTGTTTCATTCAATTTTGTGTCAAATTTAGGTTATCCTTTAAGAGTTAGAGAACTTGTTGTTGATGCTCGATGTGATCTTCCACTACTTGAACCTTAGAATTTTATCTTAAATATGATGTGATGGACAGTGGATGATATCCATAAAGTGCCATAAATGGGGTCATTTTTTATGCACTATGGAAGGAAGTGTTATACCACCATTCAACCAGAGGTAACCACTTGACCCATTGTGTTTGTGTATCAGATACAAAACAATGAAGATATCCTTCCAAACATTTTTTCACCATCTCATTTGACCATCGGATTCAGGATGATAAGATGAGCTATGAGCTAGTTGATTACCCAAACAAGAAAATAATTTCGTCCAAAAATTTCCAGTAAAAATGGGATCTCTGTTGCTTACAATAATCTTTGGGTTTCCATGTAGCTTTTGAATTGTTTCCATAAATGCAGTAGCAACTATACTTGCTTTAAATGGATGAGATAATGCACAAAAGTGTGCATACTTGGTAAGAGTATCAACTACCGCCATTTTGACACTCTTTCATTCGGACTTAGGTAAAATTGTGATAAAATCCATTGAAATCTCCTCCCAAAATTGACTTGGAATGGATAAAGGTTGTAGAAGATCTGGCATCTTAATTGTCTCAACTTTATTTTACTGGCAAACCAAACAGACTGCCACAAAATTTTGAAAATCAAATTTAAGGCCATCCAAAAAAAATTATTTCTTCACCTTGTGGTAAGTTTTTAAAAATCCGGAGTGTCCTCCTAAAGGAGAAGTGTGCAATTCCAAAAGAATCATTTGTTTTAGTTGGGAATTCTTACAAAGATATAAGCGATCTTTGTACTATAAGGAATATTTTTTCCAAATAAATGTATCAGATGTACTAGGATCTTGTTACAACTTTTGAATGAGTGTCCACACTTCTTCTTCCTTCTTCCATTCATCCCTTGTTTCGGTTATATCCAATCTGGTTAGATAATAGAAATGACACAAAGTAATGCTTCCACCTCTTCATTATTTCTTGAGAGTGCATCTGCAACAAAATTTATCTTCCCTTTTTTGTAGTTGATTTCAAAGTCATAACCCAACATCTTTGTGACCCATTTTTGTTGATCTTCTGAATATAGTCTTTGTTCGAAAAAGTGTTTAAGACTATCTGATTAGTTTTTACCTTGAAGTGTCTTCCCATTAGGTAAGTTCGTCATTTCTTTAGTGCATGTAGTATTGCCAACATTTCCTTCTAATAAATAACTTTTTGTAGATACATTCCTTTGATAGGACAAATTTCAAAAGCGATGGGTCTTCCTTCTTGCATTAAAACAACACCAATTGCATTTCCTAAGGCATCACATTCCATAATAAAGGTTTTTGTGAAGTCTTGCGTAGCTAAGACGAGTGCTAGGCACACTGACTCTTTAAGTTGTTCAAAGGCTTTAGTTGCTTCATGAGTCTATGAAAATGCATATTTCTTCAATAATGTTGTTAGAGGTGTTGCTATTCTCCCATAATTCTTAACAAACTTGCGATAATACCCTGTTAACCCGAGAAATCCTCGCAACTGCTTTATGGTTGTGGGGAATTTCCCTTCCTTAATGGCTTTAATTTTGTTAGGGTGTACCTTAACACCCTCGTGACATACAATATGACCCAGATATTCCACCTCTTGTACTCCAAAGAAAAATTTGGAGGTTTTTGCATATAATTGTTTCTCCTCCAATAATTTGACCACCTTGTCAACATGTTGAACATGATCCTTCCAAGACGTGTTGTAGATTATTATATCATCAAAAAATACTAACACAAATTTTATAAGGAAAGATTTGAAAATGGAATTCATCAACCCTTGAAATGTAGAAGGTGTATTGGTAAGGCCAAAAGGCATGACCAAAAATTCATAATGATCCTCATGAGTTCGAAATGTTTTTTTCGGAATATCTTCAGTCTTCATTCTGAATTGATGATATCCTGAATGAAGATCCAACTTGGTAAAACAAATTTCTCCATGTAATTCATACAATAGTTCATCAATCATAGGAATGGGAAATGTATCTTTAATAGTGAACTTATTAAGCTCCCTATAATCCAAAAACATGCGCCATGATCTTTCCTTCTTGTGCACCAATACTACTGGAGCAGAGAAAGAACTTTGATTAGGTTGAATTATACCAACCTCTAACATTTCTGCAATCATACGTTCAATTTCGCTCTTTTGGACATAAGGATATCTGAAAGGCCTGATGTTTGGAGGAACACTTTAGAATCAAATGAATAGCATGATCAGGATCACGAATAGGTGGGAGTCCTTCAAGAGTTTCAAACACCTTGGAATGATTGTTCAAGACTTTTTGGAGATCTGGAGAAATAGATGATTTGGATGTTGGAACTTCTAGTGAGCATAATTGTGCAATTACGCCTCGTATTTCTTTCTTCAGAAGCTTTGCCATGACAATAGAGCTTATAATATTTCCCAGATTCCTTGTGATACCCTGCAATTCAACTTCCTTTCATTCCGAAAAATATTTCAAGAAAAGTTCTTGAAAATTAAAAGCTATCATCCCCAAATATTGTAACCATTGTACTCCTATTACAACATATTCCCCCATGGTTAGCTTGATATTATGGAATTTTTCATAGCAGTTTATAGTTCCTCCATTTGCAACCATCACTTGAAATTTTGGTGCTGGTTATAGGAAGCAATTCAATTCCTTGTTTACCTTATAATGAATAAAATTATGGGTACTACCCGAATCAATCAACACTATTACCATTTTCTTCTTGATATGTCCTTCTATCTTGAGAGTTTGAGTGGTAATTCCTGCCAATGCATTACATGATATAGCCAGACCCATTTCTTCTTTCTCTATGGTTGCTTCCTGGTGTATATCCTCTTATTTTGAAGTTTCTTGTTCATTTTCTTCCTCCTCTTCACCATCTATGTAAAATAAGTTCTTCTTAGCACACTGATTACCTTTAGTGTATTTTCTATCACAACTATTACAAATCCATTTTCCTCTTTTTTCTTCCAATTTTTGTGGTGTCAACCTTGTACGTTTTGGAAGTCTAGGAGTATCAACACTTCCATCTTTATAGATGTGACTGGTAGGCTTCCTTGTTGCCATAATTTTACATTCAATTTTTCTTGCCAATCTGAATGTCTTCTCTAATGAATCAAGTTCCCAAAGGTGAACCTCATGTTGGATGTTATCATTTAAATTCCCTATGAAGACATTAATCCTGTGTTCCTCTGGAATATTAGCTACCCTTATATTCAATTTTTGGAAGTCCTCAATGTGCTCCACCACTGAACCATTTTGTTTGAGATTTATCAATTGGCTAAATAAGGTGTTTCTCTTTGTATCCTCATAATGTGCTATCATCTCCTCCGTAAAAATTGACCAAGTCACAATTTTTTTACAGGAGAAAAGCTATTGATACCATACAAATGTATTTTGCTCTAAATATAAAGTTGCAATGCATACCTTTTGTATGTTTGGCACATTATCGAGATCAAAATATTGCTCCATATTTAGCATCCATGTTACGGGATCCTTTCCATCAAACTTCCTCATATCAATCTTTGGAATATGGTAGGTCTTTCATCCAACATTCGAGTTTATGAAATCACAATTAACATTTATTTTGTTCTCATCGTGAGTTTCCTATACTATCTTTTCTCCATTAGGAATCATTTCTTGTATCAACTTTGTCAAACCTTCCTTCAAACCTTCCATGTCTTCCTTCAAACCTTCCTTTTTTCTTCCATGTATTCCATGCCATTCTTCAAACCATCCATCTTAGCTTCCACTCCTTTCTTCAAATCATCCATATTAGCTTCCATGTCCTTCTTAAAACCATCCATCTTAGCTTCCATGCCTTTCTTCAAAACTTCCATTTCATTTTTCGTTGCTCTTTGTGAGAGCAAAATCTGGTGCACTTACTCTTGTAATTTTGATATATCATGTTGCACTTCTTCATCTTCATGAGTCATAGTAGAGTATTATGAGGGCTTAATGGGTGTTGAAATATTTTTAGGGGGGATTTTAGAAACCAATACGGATATCTATGCTTCAGTATTCCCTTTGAATCACTTCAAACTGATTTTTCAAACAAGACTTATGCAATTTGAAAAAATACACACATTTTTCTTGCTTTTGAGGAGCTCGATATTGAAACTGAATTATCTCTGTGATTTTAGATCTTCAATATCTGAAATTTGGTTATGTAGTATCCTTCTTAATCTTCTTTTGAATTCCACAGGTCTGACCTGATTTGGATGCTTCAAGACAAAGTTATGCCCAATCTCCCACAATGACCTAATTATGGACTAGTTCACTAGAGTGAACTTGTACGACATGCCACGTGTCATTTTTTTCTCCTTCGGCTCTGAAATTGATACACATG
The DNA here is from genome assembly GCA_034641835.2 of Pinus albicaulis. Taxonomy (NCBI): domain Eukaryota; kingdom Viridiplantae; phylum Streptophyta; class Pinopsida; order Pinales; family Pinaceae; genus Pinus; species Pinus albicaulis. Next base: position 1,334,408,980 of record CM076574.1, read on the forward strand.
AAACTACAAGTTGTGTCATTTTGGAATTTTTTTATAGAATTCCAATCTGATGCTCAGAGCAAGAGTTATGAAGATCTTCCCTAAGCAGAGATTCAAAAACCCTTGTTTTTTCCTTGGCGCGAGTAGTCAGTTATGCCCTCGCGCCGATGAGGAAGATTAACACTGGGCCCCGCGCCAGTTGGCACCCTGTCTCAGTTAGCTACCCACGCCGAGATGTTTATGGAATGTTTTTTTAAAATAGAGGTGGAGATTCCACTCCAACAAATTCGAGGATGAGTCATTAGGAGTGGTTGGACTGAATAACCATGGACTCCCTCCTTTAGTTTATGGTTTCCACCTCTTATGGGAACCTCCTAAGGAATAGGGCTCCATCCCACCTTTGTAGGGATCCTAACCTCCTCTGTTTCCTCTATAAAAAGAAGTTATCTCTCCTTGTATAAGCTAGCTGAACATGGAGAATTGAGTATACTATAGTTGAACATGGAGAATAGAGTATACTATAGTTGAACATGGAGAATTGAGTATACTATAGCTGAACTATTAAAGAGATAGAACAAGAAGGAAATTCGTTGAGAGAGCTTGATTCCATTCCCTCACCTCGTCTAAATCCCCTAATGAGCATCTGAGACGCGCTTCGGTTGAACCCCGCTGGAGGAGACTGCGACGTCAAAGCTTTGGTTGTAACTCTTCCTTCTATCAATACATAAACGTGACTATTGTTTGGTTCCCATTTTGTGTTATATGTTTAATGAAATATGCTTAGCCCTCTTTGACTGGCTAGTAGTTATGAATGAAGTTATTATGTCGTATGATGTTATTGTTTGCTGATCTATGTGCAGGTATCTGAGCATGAATGTAGAAGGATTGTGACTTGTTGAGACAGAAGCGAGAGTCCACCACCACTACAGCCACGACGACAGCATTGGATTCCAGGTAGGTCGATCTACCGTGTCCTCTTTTCATTTAGTAATTAGGAATCAACACTCTAGCATGTCTCTTTGTTTCTAGACCCACTCTAGGGCTAGAGGGATCGTCTCTGTCCGCAGAGAGGATTTACCTGCTTAACAAATTGGCGACTCCACTGGGGATCAGTGTGAGTTTGTCGTTTCATCTTGTTGGGTCAAATTCGGTCATTGATTTGCTTATCTGTCTTTTTCTGGATTGTTTGCTTGCTTGCCATCCCCTATTCAGCTCCAGAGTGTCAATATTGACCTCTGCTCATTGATTTTTGGTTTTTCCTTTTTTCCCATAGTTATCCGGCTTGGCACACTTTTTGTTTGAATAGTCGGCCAATTGGCGCATGTTTCTTTTGTTGCAGTCGCGCCAACCCCTATTTGGTGCAGATTACAGCCTTACAGTTGTGTCGAATCCTGTAGCATCTGGTTTGACCTCCTTGATGAGTCTTTTGGTCAGTGGTGCTTGACTCTGGGTTGTTTTTTGTGTGTAATTAGGCCTTTGGAATTGTTTTCACTGCTGTCGGTTTGTTTTTCTCAGTCATTTATCTGTCTTCTTATCAGTGTAGTTTAAGGACTTAGGGTTTCTGAGTGTCTTGGTGCACTGAGCCTTCTGTTTGGAAATAATTTTTTTTTTATTATTGTCAGTCTCATTCTCGGGTCGATTGCACTAAGTTTTCTTGATCCTTTTGAGTGTTTGCATTGATTGAATGATCATTTCGTTTTCGTTGATTCTTCTCCTTGTTGCTCCAAGCATAGATTACATTGCTTGTTTTGGGTCATTTTGAAAACTTTCTTTTGGTTTGGAAGATTGAAGCATTACTTTGAGTGATTTCTTGTGTTTGTTTTGCATTTGATTGAGTCATTCAATTTCAATTCTTACATTCGCAATACTCAAGCTAGTGTTTGTTTTCATTTTTCATGTAATTAGTGCACTATGTACTTTTTTCAATGAAAAATTAAAAAATAAAAATAAAAAATAAAAATAATATATATATATATATATATATATATATATTGCATTCTTTCCTTTGCATTGAAAGTGGAAACTTCTTTTGCATAACTAGCAGTTCATAGTCTAGGAAAGAGTTTCATTTTCGTTTGATTGTGTTAGATGCATTAGTGGATTTCTTCGCATACTTTCATTGTTTGCTATTATTTGAAAGATCTCTATCCTTCTCGTAATTAGAATTCATTGAATCAAAGATGATGTTCATTTGCAAATAGTTTTCATTTAGGAAATTTGAGATCCAAATTCGATAGGGCCTTGAAACTGAAACATAATCCAAGATCAATTTTAATATTCATTCAATTAACCTAAGGAAGCATTGGAACCTAATGCAAAATTTTTAGTGTTCTAGGCTAGAGATGTGTTCCGGTGTCTTAAAACCTAGTAGTTTTCATTCACTATCCGGCTTTAGATAGCGATAGTACGGACTTGTGCTCCCCGTACCGTTGCAATATCCCAAAATTGGAACAGCTCATCAAGCCTACTGAAATAACGCACTCTTGAGAATTATGTGCATAGAAATGAGTTTGCAGCTCCTGGATCCCTTAGATCAACTCATCTAAGATCTAAATCCAAAAGGAGAGCAAAAGCAAATCAAACGAGGTGGGTTAAACATATCTCCCACAAACTAGTATAGCTGAAAAACACCCAAGGAGAGAGGCTGCAGCTATATGCAAAGGACTGCTTCAGAAATAACGCAGATCCACTAAAGCAAAGTAGTAGGCTGATATGGAGGCTCAGAAATTAGATTTATAACAAAAAATCAGATGTACATTACAGCCCATACATTGTAAGAGAGAAAGAATAAGACAATACAGGAAAAATCCTCAGAAATGAGGTGCTACAGCCATGGAAAAAAGTCTGCATGAACTCAACAGCATTATTTTATTGGGGCTGAAGCAATAGTATATGATAACTCAGATATAGAGCAGATTTTTACATAAAAATATAGATCTAATTCAGATCTGTGTACAAGAATATCTCATCTATACATTCCCCTTGGGGTTTTGTGCAAAACATGAAGCACAGAGAGTAGATCTGAAATCTAAAGTTGCAGATCTGCAGAAATCTTCAGAAATTTCTGAAGCATACAATTGACAGCAAATCATATTTGAAACAAACATGGATTGGGTGGCCAATCCATGGATCACCACAGTGAGAGGAAGAATCCTAACACCGGAGATATCTCCTCCAAAATGCAGACAAAACACCTTGCAACTCCTCTGCAAATAACGCAGTCCAGAGAGAGAAACTACTTTGTATGCTCTAAGAATGCTTTGGCCTGATGCCAAGGTCTGGATCTGAAGCTCAATCAGCTAATGCACTCTTCCAGGAGGTTAAAAGACACACTGACTGAGAATAACCACTAGTGTAGACTAGATCTGAGCAAAGCTAGTGTCTTCCACTGCTGCAACTCACAAGGACAACCCAACCCTCAACAGGATCAACGATGTAGATGTAAGGTGAAGCTTGGCCCAAGCTTAATAGTGGACAAGATGGAACAAGTCTCCTCCAAGAGATGCTCAAGGAAGGAGGTGGGAATCCTAAACAGGACAGCCCAACAAGGGATGTCTAAGCAGACAATACCTTCAGAAAATAATATCTTCAACAACCCCTTCATGTTGCTCTCCTCTTCCTTTTATAAGATTGGAGTCTTGTCAAAACCCTAAACCACTTCATTAGTTTAGCTCCTTCCACATGTAGAATCTCCTTATAGAACTGTGATGTCCCTCAAAGAGGTTCAATGCATCTAGATTGCGCTGTAGATATGGTCATGGTTGACTTGGTTAAGTTATCAACCTCTTTCACACTCAAGGTGCCTTCATTTTAACAAGCTTGCTTGATTTTCATTCACATTGAGTTGTCTTTATTTAGGATCCACTCTTTGAGAATAAATATTGTTGACTTGGTCAAACTTGACCTTGTCCACATAGTTTAGACATTGTTCACACATGTGGATGCTTGATTTGGTTATTTCATGATCCCTTTTCACACTATGAGGGATTTGTATTCATACTTGAGCAATTCATGAGCCTCCTTGGCCATTTATTCATTCATCTAGATTTCAAAAGCAAAATTAATATTCCTATTAGCATTAAGATAATTTAGGAATATTATAGTCTCCCCCTCCCAAATGTTGCTTGTCCTCAAGAAACTACAAGGGTGCTGCAAAATATCCCCTTCTTCTCTTGTGGCCCCCTCATCCAATAGTATCCACCATTGCTCCAGATTTTCTGCAATGGTTCTGTCTTCCAATGGTCCCTCCTCCATGTTCAAGTTGGCCTTTGGTGAATAAACCCAATGGCTCTCATCATGAATAAATGGAAGGTCTATTGGGAAACCCTCTTGTTGATCCATGGCCTCCTCAAGAAAGAAGTGATGACAATCATGGGGAATTTCATTATTCATGAAAGACTCCCATCTCCATGCTATCATCCAAATGAAGTGGATCACCTCCCATCTTGGCAAGCCATAGAAAAACTCCTCCCCAATACATATGAGAGGCATGGTCCCGACAAACATATGGCTCAATCTACAAAGAGACAAGTGATCTATCATAGTGGCCATACAATATCTCATGCTCCCATCGAAGCATGCAGTGCAAAAAGAGTGGGGAACTCCTTCCCCAAAGGACACATCCCACCAATGTGCCTCTTCTCCAACCATGTTCCCAAGAGAAAGAACATTCCCAACACATGGAATCATGATTAGAATCATGCTAGCTGCCATGTATGATAAAGGAGAAGGAATATGTTCCCTCATGTGCAACCAACGCAGTTTTACCCTTAACTGCCATAGAATAGGAGATGACAAGTGCCTCCCCCAACACTTGTTTTCTGCCCCATCCCTCCTGTATGCTTGGAGAAGGTGCATCATAGTTGGTGTAAAAGAATCACACCATGAAGAATATGATAACTTCCCAAGATCCTCCAAGGAATGACCTGCATCAACATAGTTCATGGCCTTGAGTGGCCCATGAAACCCATCATAAATAGTGCCCCCTCTTGGAGCAATGTTCTGCAAATGAGTGTTAGAAAAATATAAGCATATAGGAGATACATCATAATACTCAGAAGGACAATTTCCTCTATATACTTGTTTTACATCAGTGAGGTAACTCATGGATGAGTCCCCTCTCACACTCAATGAGGAAGGAGGTATGAGTGATGGCTCTTCCCAAGAGCTATGTTCCTCCCTCTCTAACAAATAGTTAATTCACTTCTCCATATGAGAGTGCACCTCTTCCTTGAAACCTTCCCATATGAATCCACCCAAGAGAGTATGATATGCTCTAATGAAACCAGTGGGTTTGGAAAGCAGGATCTCATAGGTTGCATTTAGTAGTCACTCCTTGAGCTTGGAGTCTCTAACCAAAAGAATAAGATTATAGAAATAAATGACTCCATCAACTACCTTGAACCTCCCATCCATTACTTCCCCATCAAGAACCCCACATGTGAAAAGGTCCTTGGAGTATTCCATCATGAGTTCGGAATCCGAATAAGGATCCAGGCTTCCCAAGAATGACATCGTTGTAGAGGTCTGAAATGCAGCCCCTGTCATATCAAGGCTCTCCTCTTTGACATGCTTGATGTCAAAATCACATGTTGGAGCATCATAATCTTCCCTTTTTTTCCTCCTTTGCAACTGATCTTGCCCAAGACAAGATTGAAGTAGATGGAAATCAACTTCCCCTTGGAAATTCCTTGTCTTCCAATACTTCCTTAATTTGGCCCATGCATGTAAGACAGTCAACATCCTCTTGTCATGTTCAGAAATATCTTTTATGAATGAAGGTACCATGGGATGCCCCAAAGATATGGAGTTTCCATGTGTCCTCCTGTCCATGCCATCATAGACTTATGATTCCTCCTTCCTCAGTGTTGATAACTGACTGGAAGATAGCAATGCCCCTTTCAGGAGATTGCTCACCTCTTTGCTGAATTCATGAGAGATTATCTACGTTGTGCTGGCTTCTCCCAAGGCTCCCTCCTTAGCCAAGTATGCAAATGTTGCCCATAGTTGAGAGAACACTTTAGTTTTCCTCCAATCAAGAGGTTCTTGAGGTGATTTTGTTGTGACTACGTTATCATCTCCTGTCTTCCCCTCCTCCTCTTCAATAACTGAAATTGCCTCATCATCAACAAGAGTCCTTAGATCTTGGTCATCTATTGAAGGAGGAATAGTCATGATTTCCTCTTGAGAAGAGAGCCCTTCATCCAATGGAGATCTTGCCCTTGGAAAAGCATCCAACAAACGTACACCTTCTTCCATGGTTTTAAAAAATGGATTTGGATTCATAGACCCTTCCAACTCATGCAAAATATTTGTTTGAGATGGCTTGATAGTCTCAACAGAAGATGTTACACATGAAGCTTCATCAAACCTTGCCACTAATCTTTCAATAAACTTTGCATAAGTAGGTGTATTTTAATTTCTTAAGGAAAAGGATTCAAACAACCACCAAGCATATGATTTACCTTCAAAATGCAGTGCTACCACTTTGATGGCTTCAATCTCTGAAACTTGATGTTGTTGCACAAATTTGCTAAGCTCCTCCACCCAAATCCTAACTGGACATTAAGGGGTTCCATCAAAAGTAGATAGATAGAATATACCCATACCATGTTGCTCCTTCTTTATGCTTCTGTCTTCCTTGATCTTGCAGAACCCTTTGAATTTCAAGTTATCTTTGAACTCCTTAGATTGAGCTTCATATTCCTGCAAATACTCACCAAGAGTCTCCTTCTGGGTTACACCTCCTTTCGTCCTCTTCATGAAGAAATCACTGAAAGGGCATTGAAGATTTGGTGATATGGCTGAGTGCACATATCCATGAGATGAGGATTTAGAATTTTCCTCATGTATAGAAGTTGTAGATCTGGTTGAGGGATCTTCCTGCTCTTCCCTCCTCATTTCTTGTATGTTTTTTCTGATAACTTGCGGAGCTTGAGATAGAAGTTTTGCGAATATCTTCTCTCCAGAAAAAAAGGGTTTGCTCTGGTTTCTCTTACAAATATCCTCCTCCTCATGAGAAGACTCCATGCTGCTTGAAGCTCACAGGCTGAGCCAAGAAAGCAGTTCTGATACCACTATAATATCCCAAAATTGGAACAACTCAGCAAGCCTGCTGAAATAACGCACTCCTGAGAATTCTGTGCATAGAAATGAGTTTGCAACTCCTGGATCCCTTATATCAGCTCATATTAGATCTAAATCCAAAAGGATAGCAAAAACAAATCAAACTAGGTGGGTTAAACAGATCTCCCACAAACTAGTCTAGCTGAAAAACACCCAAGGAGAGGGGCTACAGCTATATGCAAAGGACTGCTTCAGAAATAACGCAGATACACTGAAGCAAAGAAGTAGGCTGATATGGAGGTTCATAAATAATATGTATAAAAACAAATCAGATGTACATTACAGCCCATACATTGTACATGAGAAATAATAAGACAATACAGGAAAAATCCTCAGAAATGAGGTGCTACAGCCATGCAAAAATTTTGCATGAACTCAACAGCGCTATTTTATTGGGGTTGAAGTAGAAGTATATGATAACTCAGATCTAGAGAAGATATGTACATAAAAAATATAGATCTAATTCAAATCTGTGTACAAGAATATCTTATCTATACATTCCCCTTGGGGTTTTGTGCAAGACATGAAGCACAGAGAGTAGATCTGAGATCTAAAGTTGCAGATCTGCAGAAATCTTCAAAAATTTATGAAGCATGCAATAGGATAGCAGATCATATCTAAAACAAACATGTTTTGGGTGGACAATCCATGGATCACCACAGTGAGAGGAAGAATCCCAACATCTGAGATCTCTCCTCCAAAATGCAGACAAAACACCCTGCAACTCCTCCTTTGAAAATAACGCAGTCCAAGGAGAGAAACTGCGTTGTAGGCTCTGAGAATGCTTTGGCCTAAAGCCAATGTCTAGATCTTAAGCTCAATCAGCTAATGCACTCTTCCAGGAGGTTAAAAGACACACTCATTGAGAAGAGCCACTAGTGTAGACTAGATCTGAGCAGATCTAGTGTCTTCCACTGCTGCAACTCACAAGGACAACCCAACCCTCAACAGGATTAGCGCTATATATGTAAGGTGAAGCTTGGCCCAAGCTTGATAGTGGACAAGATGGAACAAGTCTCCTCCAAGAGCTGCTCAAGGAAGGAGGTGGGAATCCTAAACATGACAGCCCAACAAGGGATGTCTAAGCAGACAATACCTTCAAAAACTTCAACAACCCCTTCATGTTGCTCTCCTCTTCCTTTTATAAGATTGGATTCTTGTCAAAACCCTAAACCACTTCATTAGTTTAGCTCCTTCCACATGTAGAATCTCCTTCTAGAACTGTGATGTCCCTCAAAGAGGTTCAATGCATCTAGACTGCGTTGTAGATATGGTCATGGTTGATTTGGTCAAGTGATCAACCTCTTTCACACTCAAGGTGCCTTCATTTTAACAAGCTTGCTTGATTTTCATTCACATTGAGCTGTCTTTATTTAGGATCCACTCTTTGAGAATAAATGTTGTTGACTTGGTCAAACTTGACCTTGTCCACATATTTTAGACATTATTCACACATGTGGATTCTTGATCTGGTTATTTCATGATCCCTTTTCACACTATGAGGTATTTTTATTCATACTTGAGCAATTCATGAGCCTCCTTGCCCATTTATTCATTCATCTAGATTTAAAAAGCAAAATTAATATTCCTATTAGCAGTAAGCTAATTTAGGAATATTACAACTGTCGAGTATATAAAGAGAGACCCCTCTAGGTTGCAATCCTTTTATCCATAGGAAGCCGAGTCTATCGCTTTGTAACCATGATACCTCAAACACGACATTCGGGGAGACTACCTGCACGTACGTTAAGTCCTAGGTCATTTTTCTTTCGTTTGATCACCAAGGTGTATATGGCAGTTCACGGAAACTTGGTATACCCTCTTGCTTAGATTACCTGAGTAGTCATTTTGATCTTTTCGTGACTCTCTAAAAAGTGAAAAGATCATCGAGCACTTGTCCTTTCACGCTCGTTTCAACCTGAAAGTGATAGAGCCACCTTTTACCTTTTTCTTGACTCTTAAAATATGAAATGACAGAGTTTTGTTTCAGTGTCTTAAAATATTAACTGCCCACGAAATATTCTTGGTTAAATTTATCTTCCTTAGTATTTTGATTTAAGGTTGTTTCCAATGGCAACGTTTCTGGAGTTTACCAACCAAGGAATCCCCTCCCAAGGGAATCTTGGTCATTTTCCTGCTTTTGGGAATGTTGGTGCTCTTTATATGGCAACATTGTCCCTTCCTGGGTTAACTGTTGATTTGCTCGTATGGTTATTTTCAACCTCAGTGGTCTCGAGTATTCCGCCCTCTATATAACCATCCCCTCCACCTAAATAACATCATGTTGATTCTAAGGTGGACCTCTCCCCTTCTTTTCTTGTTTCTTCATCCTCCTCTTCTACTTTGCCTGGTGAAATTCTGGATTCTAGTAACCAGGTGGCTAAGAAGAAGAATAAATCAGATAAACGAGAGGCTAATGCTACAGCTATTGCGTCTTGGACATCTTCCATTAATAAACCATCCAACCTTCCATGGAATGTCAAACTCCCTTGCATGTTGTGCAAAGGTGACCATCTTCTTCAAGATTTCCCTGGCATTCCCAAGGTACTTAAAGCATGGTCTAACGACCGTCCACTGTTGCCTTTGGCTTCTGGAAGTCATATTCGTGGCACATCTTCGCCTAGAAATGATAAGACTCATAAGAAACAGGGTAACATTACCAATCCCTATAAGTTGTGTGAAGGGCATCATCCTATTCACCTTTGTCCATACATGGATGAAGCCAGAGAGTGTTGGAAAACCCTACTGTTTCTGTACCCTGCCTTCTGGTTGGTTACCAGAAGCTTTCTTCGAGTCCCCCGCTAGTAGATTCAACAATCAATCAAGAGTAATCCTTGGTCGATCCCGTTCCCTCAGAAATTCAAATTCAGGAATCCGTTCCCAACCAACCATTGGTCGAGGAATCAGGTGATTTGATCCCGCCCATGGTTCATCAGGTCTTTTCCATCGAGAGCAGATCTCATGCCCCTCACGTTCTTCTTGTTTCTTTGGATTCTTCAGACTTGGAGAAATATTCTCCCATCCCTATGACTCAAGAAGTTGCTCCTCCTGCTCCCATGATGGAGGTCCAAGAGGATGCTCCTCTTGCTCCGATAACACTAGGGGATGACCATCTCAGTTCAATGGTACCCCCTCCAAGTAGTTTGATCGCTTCCTTCGATTGGAGTCGATTTGTTGGATACCGCCTTCCTTATTCTGTGCCTTTTGAGATCACGGTACAGACCTTTGATGTGATCGTACCCAGCACCATTATAGATGAAGGCACATCTGTTACTATTCTGTCTTCCACTACTTGGAAAGCTTTTGGTTCTCCACCGCTTGTGCCTGTTATGCAGAATCTGTTGGCTTTTAACAGAGGAACCAGTCAATCGTTAGGGATCCTACCGAAGTTGCCTATTACCTTGGGAGGAAAAATTGTCTATAGAGACGTGATGGTGGTTCAAGGCCCCTTAGATTTCAATTTACTATTGGGGCATGGCTATGCTTATGCCATGGGTGCACTTGTCTCTTCCTTCTTTCATGTGATTTGTTTTCCACACCAAGGTCGGATCGTGACCATTGATTAGCTTTCATTCTTTGGTCCTGATGTGGCAGCTGGCCTCCCATCATCTCTTCCAGATATTTATCTGCCGGTTGTATCTTCCCACCCGCAGGCTAATTATGTGGCTACCTGTCCCGTGCTCGCATTCAGTGATAGTGCCATTGTACATCATGTGCTAGAGACATTGGGTCCTGATTTTTGAGATGTTTTTCTCCCATCATATGAGAATCTATTGGAAACCATGACCTTTTATTAGTTATGGTAAAAGGTCTTTGGAGCATAGTTAATTTTCTTGTGTCAAGCTCCTTAAAAAATGAAACAAAGTCATCGGAGCATAGCTCCTTTCCTTCTTTCAAGCTCCCTAAAAAATGAAACAAGTTCTTGCAGAGCACGGTTCGTTTTCTTGTGTCAAGCTCCTTAAAAAATGAAACAAAGTCATCGGAGCACAGTTCATTTTCTTGTGTCAAGCTCCATAAAAAAATGAAACAAGCTCGTCCGAGGATAGTTCGTCTTCTATGTGAACCTCGTTAAAAAATGAATTAGCTCATGAGGATAGTTCTTTTACTAAGTCAACCTCGTTAAAAAATGAAACATGTCCCCGTTCAATTCGATTCTTTGCTAGATCTCGTAAAATCTCAGTCGAGCCTTTCTCTTGATATTGTAATTGAACCTTCACTCCATCCGCCTTTCAGATGGACTGAAGCTTGGGGGGCATGTACCTCGAATTGAGTCACCATGCTGGGGGCATGCAAATATTTTTCAAGCATAGTTTATCTTTCTTTCAAGCTTGTGTAAAAATGAAACTGACCTCAAGCAAAGTTTCCTGATTTCAAACTTGTGTAAAAATGAAACCATTCTTATTTTACCTCTCGTGATTTCCATTTTATCAACCTGTTTTTTCCAGATGAGCCTTGGTTTTCTCATTCCATCGTTACCATCTGCTTGGTCGATCATACTCCTTCAATTGCTCGTTTTACCCATTCCTGAGGAACCGCTATGATGAGTGGTCTTGTTAGCCAACCTCTTGACCTTTACTTGTTCTGAGCAGTTCCGCCATCACCGAAACCAGTTGCTACCCGTAATACCACTCATTCCTCCAGGAGGAGTCATCTTTCAGCTCTTTTATGACCCTCTAAAATTGAAACGATTACCGAGATTCTTGTCGTTTTGAACTCGTTAAATGGCTTCGACTACCCAGTATACGTTTACCCCTTTTTCGGGCTGGGATGGATTATTTACGAAAAAGGAATACCTTAGCCTATCGCGACTAAGAGGTTATTTCAGATTTTGTTTTCTACCTTTTCAGATATGAGAGACTATTTACGAAAAGGGCCACGCTGGAGTTTTCTTTTCTGCCTTCTTTTCAAACTCTCTAAACATGAAAATATGTTGAGTTCTCCCTTTGTCAGACTCGTTAAACCCTGATGACATCAGACTTCGTCACCATGATGTTACTCGAATTCCTCCTTCTTAGGGCTCGTAAAATGTACTAGGTTGGATTTGTTCGAAGGAAAAACTTACATTTCAAGAATATGCTATCCCCCTCAAGCTTGTTCTAAAAAACTAATTGGGGTACTGGCCAGAAATGGTGGGGGAAAATGGAACCATGTTTTAGTGATGTTGGCAGTATGTCGCTCTTGAACATGGCACTTGTCTGCATTCGTGTCGAGTTGGGGACATCTCATTTCGTCACTTTTTCCTCCATGGGTTTGGGTAATCTCTTTTGACCTCTCATCTTCTCTTTGCCACATCATCATGACCTCAGATATTTTGATATCAAATACTGCCAAATCCAGTGTCGTGTCACTGATATGTTCAAGAGAAGTTTTCCTCTACATTTTTCAACCTCCCTCTGATTCTTTGTTGGTCCCGATTCACTATTATTATGTTCCTCTGTCTCATGTTGATGATGTGGGAAACATTATGGCCCTCCTTCGACCAGGTCACTTCCTGTCGACTTCAGCTCATTATCTAGGAATTTGATCTAGAGACTCCTTTCTAGTACCTTGGATCTTGCATGGCTCAATGGAAGGTTTTTCGCATTCGATGCAAGGTCCACATCATTGGCCTTCGATCGAGTGATTCTGCGGGTGTTTGACGCCAAATCACTGTTCACATTCTGTGGATTTTACCTGTTTTACCTTGAGAGCCATTTTCATTATTGGTGGTTTCTCTCGTGCCTGTTAACAACTTTCATCATTGGCTGGTAATTAGGTGATTTTCTTGCATGTTTGACTTCAGCTCATATATTCGCATGCTTGAGATTGTACTTGTTCAGGTAAAGATGGAGCGCAAGACCCTGGGTTTTGTCTGATAAAATCCAGGCTACAATTTTTGTGGATTATCATGACTTATTACATGAATCTTTTGATTGGATGGCTGCAACCATATCTGAGTCTATTTGTTGATCCTTACTTCTGGATGGCTGCATCCATACCTCAGACCTCAGTTTTTATGAACTCTATTATGGATGGCTGCACCCATACCACATTTTCATGTATTAGAGATATCAGTTGTATTTGTAATTGCAGGTTTTCCGACAGCGGTGTTTGGTTCGAACACGTTATCATAAAGCATTTTGCCCCTCCCTCTTTCTTGGACCTCATGCTTTAGGGGGCATCTGTTACACAACATTTTTTCACTGTCCCTACAATCCCCATCTCGCCCATTGGAGGGTCATTTTTGTGATCAATAAGTAGTGGCATGCCTTGCAAATACCATCATTTCATCCCTTTACATGAGAGCAATATTCCTTCTGTTGACAATTCCCTAAGCAGAGATTCAAAAACCCTTGTTTTTTCCTTGGCGCGAGTAGTCAGTTCTGCCCTCACGCCGATGAGGAAGATTAACACTGGAATTTTTTTTTAAATAGAGGCGGATATTCCACTCTAACAACTTCAAGGATGAGTCATTGGGAGTGGTTGGACTGAATAACCACAGACTCCCTCCTTTAGTTTATGGTTTCCACCTCTTATGGGAACCTCCTAAAGGATAGGCCTCCCTCCCACCTTTGTAGGGATCCTAACCTCCTTTTCCTCTATAAAAATAAGTTATCTCTCCTTGTATAAGCTAGCTTAACATGGAGAATTGAGTATACTATAGTTGAACATGGAGAATAGAGTATACTATAGCTGAACATGGAGAATTGAGTATACTATAGATGAACATGAAGAATAAAGTATACTATAGTTGAACATGGAGAATTGAGTATACTATAGCTGAACTATTGAAGAGATAAAACAAGAAGGAACTTCGTTGAGAGAGCTTGAGTCCATGCCCTCATCCCGTCTGAATCCCCTGATGAGCATCTGAGACGCGCTTCGGCTGAACCCTGCTGGAGGAGACTGCGACGTCAAAGCTTTGGTTGTAACTCTTCCTTCTGTCAATACATATACATGACTATTGTTTGGTTCCCATTTTGTGTTATATGTTTAATGCAATATGCTTAGCCTTCTTTGACTAGCTAGTAGCTATGAATGAAGTTATTATGTTGTATGTTGTTCTTGTTTGTTGATCTATGTGCAGGTATCCGAGCATGACTACAGAAAGATTGTGACTTGTCGAGGTAGGAGCGAGAGGCCACCACCACTACAGCCACGACAACGGCATTGGATTCCATGTAGGTCAATATACCATGTCCTTTTTTCATTTAGTAATTAGGAATCAACACTCCATCATGTCTCTTTGTTTCTAGACCCACTCTAGGGCTAGAGGGATCATATATGTTCGTAGAGAGGATTTACCTGCTTAACACTTCCACAGATCGTATCTCTGAAAATATTGCGAACCAAGATCTGACATTTTTACACGAAATTCCTTAGGATTCGGATTCTCATGGTAAAAATTTCAGCTTCTGAACCTTCGTAGAAAAAAAATTATAGCGAAAATGCAACAATGCCCTGTTTGGAGCAGCGAAACCCTAGAATCCAAAGCTCTGATACCAAATGTTATGAAACCAACTCCAAAAATAGAAGAAAAGAGACATAAACGCCTTATAAATAAGCCACTTCGAGGGGGAAACCTCCTTTACATTACATAAATGAACAATTCTTGGATGATACAAATGAAAAAACCTCCTTCTATATATGGGAGTCCATGGGGTCACAATATAATCCTATCTGACCTAAGAATAATAATGTAAGGGCATAATAACAACAATATGGGGTTTGCAAGGGTACAACAATAAAAATAAGGGGGCTACACTAACAAAAATAAGGGAGTAAACTAGTAATATAGGGACCTAACAGTTTTGGAATAAGCGTGTACGTTCGCGGATATGTCTTATGGAAGGCACGTACGCAAGCTAGGGCTTTTTTGAAGAATGCTTAAGAAAATGGCTGATCATTTTTGTTGTGTTTCTGTTGTTTTTCAATGATGTCTTCATATAGATCTAGGTTATCTGAGTATTGATTGTGCTTCTAGTTGATTGTGATTAAAGATCAATGATTGTTTGATTGAAAAATGATTGATGCTGCTAACTGTATGAGGGTTCGGTAAGCTGAGAAAATATTTCATAATATCTCTGATCAATTATGTGACTTGTTAGGGATCTGTAATTTTAGCAGATCGGTGAGACTAAAACTGCAGAAACAACATCATTTCAACCAACTTTGGGATTCTAGGATCTAGCCCTCCTGAATCCGGAGAGGGATCTCTCCAATATGTACAAAGATGGATTTATCTTTGAAGTTTGGGGTTATGATATTAGGCTAGTTATGAAGGCCAAGGGTTTGTTTTGTTTTTTGGATGGTTGAGCATGATTACTGTTTGAGGCATAAAGTCCTGAATGCAAAGAGTTTCAAAGGTGAGAAGTTGCAAGCAAATAGAACATCTTTGGCCAAAAGATAGATATAATGCTGGTTTTTAGTCCATTGGGCTATGGAGTCATATCTGGACTTTAATTGAAAAACAACATCAAGAGTGATCCAAGGGGCAAGTCATCTATACCACAAGATTATTGAGATTAGAGTGATGGAATGGAAACAATAAAGTGTTGAAAGGGTGGAAACTGATAATAATTTCACAAGGGATTTATAGTCAGTCCAAACAAGAAAAGCCTTTTAAGTAACTGTTTAAAACCAACCAAGTGCAGGGCTGACCATTAACTTCTTGGGAAAGTTGTATTAAAGCAGCTTAATTGACAAACAATCCACCAATCCACATAATTACCTTCAGAAAGTATGAAAACATATAAGGGGAAAAAAATGCAACTTAAGATCAGAGAAAGTAGTTTTAAACCTAGTCTGCTTTCAGTCAACACCAAGGGAAACTTTCAGAATCTGCTTTTGGAGAAAAAACTAGGACTAGGGCACACCATATCTTCCATAGTCATCTTTAATAAGCACAATAAAGAAAATAACTTTCAAGAACAATGCTTTTAAGGCAAACAGTAGGACGAGGGAACTCCAACATTCCTAACTGCTTAACTGTATTAAATCATTCTTAAATAAACAAATTTGAGGAAAACATTAAGACAAAGATTTTCAGTCAGAGAAGGTTACTGATATACAGTAGGTCCTAACTCTGTAATTGTTGTTCTTTATCAGAGAATAGTGAACAATATGACATACATATAAGGAAAACAATAACAAAGAGAGGGGCACTTCACCAGTGATATAGACCAGGATCCCAAGAAACAGCTTTATATTGATGTCAAACCAGTTACAGTCTTCAAGTCCAATGTATCAGTTCAGCAATCATCTTCACTACTCAGCCTAACTAATCTATCACAAGCAGAGCTCCAAGGGCCTGTGAACACTATTTACAATCAGAAGTTTGAGCTCAAATGTATTTCAAAGTTTTGCAACCAACATTTTCTCATCTTCTACTGAAGTATTTATAGAAGAATGAGGAGGTGAGACCTAACAAAAGATCTCTTAGCTCAACTAATACAGATTCAAGACTTCTCGGCCTTTTTAGGGGCTCGATGGAGAATTTTACAGGTGAACTACTGTATTAACTATTTTTACAATAAATATCAAAGCTCGGTGAGAGCTTTTATTGACTTTGAGGCTCTGTGTAACGTTTGGAGTAACTCTTCAGATATTTCTGCATTGATTTCCTTGCAGAAGTAACTCCCTGGCTGCACTGAGGCAAAATCTGATATTCTTCAATAAATTCAACCTCTGTTTGAATGGTTTGAGGCAACAGGTGGCTTTGTGGTAGCTGGGAGGAATTGATTAACCTCATATGTGGCGGTGGAGGTTTCCTGCCTGATAATCCTTTATGCTTTCTTCTTTAACTGTGTTTAAATCGGGGATTAGGCTTTTGATAACAGTCTTAGCCGTAATCCCCGTAAAAACTGTCTTTATTCCTCTGTTCTGATATATTTGGGGTCTTTGACACTGATATTCTTTAATTGTGCCTGATTCATGGTGTTACGCTAGAGTGCAGGGTTACATAGGGACGATATGGCATCAATGCCTCACGGATCATTGACGAGACGTGAAATTTACACCCTGCAATTGATTTCCTCTGATAAATCGAAAGCAAGAGGGTTGTCACCCTCTCTTTCGAATTTTCTTCGAACATAGTGAAAAGATCATTAAACCCTGCAAAATACAAACAAAATGTTATAAAACCCTGCATATTAGGTCAACTACATCGGAAGGCAAGTGGAGGAAGTGGGGCCGTTGGATGGCATCATCCAACGGTCGAGATTGATCAAAGGGAGGTGGAAGAAGGATTAAATCTGAGCCGTCGATCACGCAGAGATCGACGATCGGGAGCGGAGGTTGAAAGTCAAATGGAGAAAATAGAGCAAATGGAATGAGGACCGTCGATCTGCAGATCAGATCGACGGCAGAGATTGATTTACCGCTGCGCCAGAGCTCGTTTAAACATCGGGCATCATAGATGAGTGATAACCGTTGGATGGCCCGCTCCAGATCGGACGGCTCAGGGCAATATCTCTGGGTGTCTGCATCTGAACAATAACGTGCGATGGACGACGGTTTTGTGAACAGTGGCCAAGCCACGTGTTAAGAAGTGTATGGAAACGCTGGCGATCAGGGGAAAACAACTTTTCGCGCAAAGGCGGTGCGATGGATACCATGCAGGTTTGGGAAATGGCACACGGCTGGCGGGGTCCACCAGGTTTGATAGGTTCCACACCGTCGGATCTGCAAATCAGATCGACGGTAGAAAATGCTCAGTTTTGCGACCGGCGGAAAACCTTAGAGAAATAATAAAAACCAAAGTTTTGATAAATAACTTAAGATTTTAATATTTCACGGGTGGAATACGCAAATAATAGGGTTAGGCGCCCGATTGTGGGGCAATTGGGCGTATGGAGAATGATATGACCGGGGGTTTAAGTGGAGGGAGCTTATCGCATCGCAAATATTTGCGATGAGCACTTTAGATAAAACCACAATTTTTGCGATTTGCGATTTGCGATGGATCGCATCGCAGATATTTGCGATGAGAACTTTAGATAAACCGCAATTTTTGCGATTTGCGATCTGCGATGAGCGCCTCCAGAGTTAGCGCTTGGTTTTTTATGGCAAAGGCATGTGTGGGGAAGTGGTTCGGACTTAGCCTAAAGGGGCTTAAGTCCATAGTAAAGACTTGTATTTTTAATGCATTTTTCATGGTTTTTAAATGGAATTTGATGGTTTCGGAATAGTTAAAAAATGGGTTTTTAACTATGGAAAAGTGATTTTCATAAATGGAAGACGAGGATCTATGAAAACAAGGGAGTTTTTATGGAGAAAAAGGGAAGCAAATGAAGGTTTGAAAAGGGGGAAAATGATGGTCTTTCAGCAGTCTTTTATCATGAAATCAGCAGAATTTCTGAGTATAAAAAGGGAACAGCAACGAAGATTTTGGAAAGAGGCATGAGGCCTTCAAGGAGTCTTCAAGAGCCAATAGTTTTTAGTAATGAAAATTGTTCCTTGAAGGCTCAAAAAGTCTTAGCCACCTTTTGCTATAACAAATTTTATAGGTGGCTAACATGACTAAGTCAGAATTCTAAACTTAGTATATCGAGATCTATACGCATGTTTCTCTACAGAAAAATGTGTATACACGTGGGTTGCAATAAGTAAAGTAGCGAATACATTTTGTCTTATGAATGATGAGGGTTGCAGTTGATTCAACCCCTCTCAGTATTTTTCCCAACAATTGGTATCAGAGTAGGTCATTCAAAAGAAGCTTGATCTCTTGAAGGAAGATCCACCAAGATGAGAAATCAAGATGAAACAACATCTATCAGACCACCACTCTTCAACAAAAATAATTTAAACTTTTGTAAGATAAGAACAAAATCCTATCTTCAGTCTCTTGGAGCAGATGTTTGGGAAATTGTTGAAGGAGGTTACCAATATACAACCGCAGTTCCCACAGATCCAACAATAAACAATACATATGAAAACAATGTGAAATTTTTCAATGCATTATTGGGAAACCTGATCGAATCAGAATTTTTCAAATTAATGTAGTTAGATACATTCAAATTCAACAATTTTTCGAAGTCCCTTATTGTAGTATTTGTATCATTTGCATTAATAACTCCCAATCACAAAATCAATACATTATGATTCTAGTTCAACAATTGGGAATGATAGATTGTTAATTACTGTTGTTTATGTTGATGACATCAATTTTGGGAGTAATGAAGAATCCATGAGTCAAAAATTTTCTTCTTTTATGCAAAAATCATTTGAAATGTTTTTACTTCGGGAACTAACATATTTTCTAGGTTTACAAGTGCAACAAGAAAAAGATGGCACCTTTCTCTCACAATCCCAACAAACAAAATATCTCAAGCAGATTCTGAAGAAGTGTGGGATGGAACACTGCAAACCTGTGTGTACTCCAATGATGATAGGATGTAACCTCAATTCTCATGATGATTATCTCACGGTAAACCATCCAGAGTACATATCTATGACTGGGAGTCTGCTTTATCTAACAGGTACTAAACCAGACATCATGCATGCAGTTGGGATTGTTGGATGTTTCCAAGACAATCCAAAGGAATCACATATTCAGGCAGTAAAGAGAATATTCAAATATCTCCAAGGAAATCAAGATTTTGGTCTATGGTATCCTAAAAATGCCGATCTTACTCTTCATGCTTACACAGATGCGGACTGGGATGGAAATATTGATGACCGGAAAAGCACTGGTGGAGGTGCATTTTATATGGGGCTTCGATTAGTATCTTGGTTCATCAAGAAACAAAGTTACATTGCTTTATCTACAATAGAAGAGGAATATGTGGTTGTTGCATCATGTTGCACACAACTTCTCTAGATGATGCAGACATTACAAGATATTCAAATTAAATGTCCCGCCCATATCCAACCTATGTGATAATAAAAGTACAATTAATATTTCAAAAAATCTTGTTATGCACTCCAAAACCAATCATATTCCTATTAAGTATCACTTTCTACGAGAACAAGCTCTTGAGAAAAAGGTTAAATTGGAGTATGTTCCCTCCAAAGAACAAGTTGTTGACATATTTACTAAACCTCTTCTCAGAGAAGCATTTGAATATCTTAGACAGAAACTGGGAGTTGTCTCTACCTCATTATGCTGTTAAACTTATCTGCTCTGTTTTCTGATGAAATTTAAGAAGGATGACTTCGGTATGCAGGTTGATTGAATCATAGTCGCATATATACATGAGTCTCTTTTCAGACAGTCGTGTATGGATCTCTTTGACATGAAATCAATGGCTCATCCTCCAAAACTGACTTTTTCATATTGCTGAGAGTCGTGATTTGGTTCTATTGATGAGGTGTTGATGGGTATAGTCTTCTGATATGGTTATGAGTTACATTTTCCTCTTTGATATTTATCTGCTTGATGAAGATGATTTTATGAAGGGTTGGTTGAAAATGTTCACGTAGCACAGGTTCAGGGGGAGCATTAGCCTTACGGTATATAATGCATTGTTGGCATTATGTGTATCATGGTTGCTGAATTTTGATTCATGATATAGCTCTATTGAGGATCTTTGGTCTTGGTTATAAAATTCATATCTATAATTTTATATAAAAGTCATTTTGAGACCTATGATGTAATAATTTTCATATCAAGTCATGTATGGATAATATAAGGTGAAATGTTCTGTGAACATTTAAATAGAGGCCATACACATACCTGAGTTATATACCGGCACTTATACATGGTTTCATTGTAATATTCGAATATTAATTCGAACAAGTATAGTATGGGTTATGCATTGGGTTGTAAAGTAAAATATGGATCAAGGTTTAATGACATGTTGTGGGGCCCGAAAGGATTAACCATTGAATCAAATTTCATATATATGACTATTATTAACATCGATATTAGTCAGCGCTTGGGTTTTAATCCAAAGGTCGAGGACTTCTAGAATTGAATGTCCCATGAAGGTCATATCATTTGGGGTTTGTATGGTTTTCATAAACCATAAGAGAAAGGGTATATAAAGGAATGAATTCCGCATATTGTCAAAGTTGTCGACATTCAATAAAATGATACTTTATCAAAGGTTAAGCCCGAATTGATTCCGAATGTGTAAATATAATGGACAGAAGATTTTATTAACCCTGTGGGACCCTTTGTTCATCGCACCGATCTGTTGGAGGACGTGATTGCGATATTGAGATCGCGATAAATAAGCGGACCCAATATGTTATGAATGGTGATTCTTATGTGTTTGAGTTCCAGCTTAAAGGGCATCAAAGTGGGCCATCACATCAGAATAAAACATAACAGCGAAATATGAAAATGAAGTTTGTGATTGAAGGACAACCGTTCGATTTGAGGAAGGATGGACGGCGGATAGGTGAGTCGCTTGACTACATGGTGGGACCTTTGCTAATCGTATCAGCGGAAATCAAATGACCAAGTCACAAGAGCATTATGAATGTTGCGATTGCGATTGAAAATAAATGAGGCGGAGTATAGCTGGTATGCGGGCTCTGTTATCACCCTAGTAATTCTCAGGTTGTGGGATGAGGATTTTTGTAGTTAAGAAAACCAGGGGTAACCAAGAACCTCTTTTAGAATTCAGGATCTAGCCTTCCTGAGTTCCGGAGAGGGATCTCTCCAAAAGATTTAATTTTGCTTTATAATTGGATTTTAGGCTAGCTATGAGTGGATAGTGGAACTTGTTTTGAAAGAGTGGTGGGAATAAAAAGTGTTTCAAGGTAAACCAGAGGGATCTACCAGACCATTGGGCTATGGAGACAACTTTCTAGGCAAGCAGAGCTAAGAAATAAGACTTAAAGATGAAAATTTACTAAGGGCAGGGTATATTACCTTAAAAGGCTTTGAATAGGCTTTGTTGATGGAATGGGTGAAATCTAAACAAAAGGGCACTTAATAATCCTTAAGTTACAGAAAAGAGGATTGAAGGAGGGGATCAAACAGGGACCTAGAGCAATTACGAATTCGATAGTCCGGTTATCAAGCAGAAAACATAACAATGCCAACTAGTAAAAAACAGGGAGCTTTTGATCACTAATCCTGTTTAAATTCTCCTAGTTGATCATTAAAGATAAAAACACATTAAAATGAATGTACGGAAACTTTTTAAAGAAAAACAATGAAAACAGGGAAAAGACTAGACTTATCTTGTCAACATAAGAATCCTGAGTTATGATGTCTTTAATCTCAATTCCAATCTGCTGCTTTGCTAATTGACTCACACCAACTTCAATATATCCAAAAAAATGACTATAGTAGTCTTGATAAATTTTATTCCACACAAAATACTTCAAGGAGTAAAGTATTTATACAAATAAATTGTTTATAAAATATCTCAAAGTTTGAGATAATGTTTCAAGAAAAAATAGGCAAGGTAACATAAGAAGAGGGATAGCAGCAAAAAAGTTTGCAAGTTGTTCTCTTTTACAAGAAAATATAGAACTGATTATTCTAATCAAAAATATTTCATGATGTGCTGTGAGCATTGCTGGCATTGGGTGCATTATCTCGTGGAAGATAGCTTTTAGATCACTCCTTCTCTTCACTTTCAACCCTGATACTCTTTATCATCTGATTTTCACTGTTTTATTGCTGAAATTGAAAAATAACCAGCAGTAACATTCTTTTTAACTAATACTCTTTAACAATCTGATACACTTTGACCCTGAATTTTTACCCTAAGGTAAAAGTAAACTATGATTTCTTCATGTGACTTTCCTGCTCTTTTACTTGTCAAATTCACAACATATCTGTGAATTCTTGCCATTTTTGAGTTGTTGGGATCTTTATACTCTTCATTTTTCTGTAGCTTTCATCAGCCTCTGTGTACTTAGAAAATTTTGGCTTTACTATGAACATATGTTTAATTTCATTCTCCAAAAATAATAAATTCTCAAAATATTGAAGTATCACTTTGCCACTTGGAGATCCTTGTGGAAAAGGTCTTTTAGCTTGCTCCTTAGCATGAGCTCTAATTTTCTGATCATAATCTTTCTGTGGCATTAATTTTTCATTTAGTGCATGAATATCTGGAAGTCCTGCTTCTAGCAGCAAGTCATACTTGGTCTTAAAATTACCGATTGATATTTTCATATTGTCACATTTTTCTTCCAGATTGTTCATAATATTTCTCTTTGTTAGGACCTTTCTGATTTCAAGGATAGCTTTTTTTCTGTCTGGAATATTCAAATCTTCTAATTCCTCCCTATTTTTACTGTTCAAGAATGATATGAGCTGAATGGCCTATGGGGGTTTCTTGCCAATTTCCTTCTTTGTTTTATCAATTTCTGCTAAGGCAGCTTGTAGCAGATCTTTTTGTTCATATATTATTTTAATAGAAGGCCATTGTAAATGAATGCCTTCAGTGATTTTGGTCCACAAATGATTTTTTATGTAGGCAATCTATTCAGTAAGATTTACCTGTTGTTGAAGAATTTTCACCTATTCCTGTAGCCTGTTAGCCCTCTGTTCATGTCCTTTGGAAGTGATCAAGGCATCTCTCTTAGATGCTTCTAGATTTTTTATGGTGCCTTTTAAACTGAGTATTTCTTGATCTTTTATAGACATATCTTCCATGGCCCTGATTATTGCAGTTGTTTCTCCTACTGTGTTTATCTGTGACGTTGATGAGGAAGTGGCAGAGATATCTTAAGAAGTAATTGACACTGCAGTTGCCAATACTCCTTGCGGTGCCAAATTTTCTGCCAATGTCGATGGAATAGTCGTACTTACAGTTGGGATAACTGTAGGAATGAAAACCTGCTGAGCTTTCTTCACATTTTCATTTTCTTGCATGAAAGCTTCTATTTGGCTTTCCATTTCCTTTATTTGAGTTTTCATCTTTAGAACAAGCTGTTTTAGTTCATCATTTTCTATCTTTTGCTGAAGGATTTCTTTTGCCTGTGGATTTTCACTTTGAGGCAATTTCAGTTGCCTTCTGATAGTAGCTATGTCTTCATTTTTCTGTTTGATTATGGCCTTTACCCCTTATGTGTTTGTTGGGTCAGCTCCTGATTCAATTACTATATCTTCTAATGCTTTGATTTTTAAGCTATTGGCATACAATGAGGCTTTATCCAATTTCATTGGATTTTGAAGGTTTATCAGTGTTTTCTCAAGCCTAATAGAATTCATAGTCTTATTGACTATCTTAGAATACAGTATCTCTGTATTGCTTCTGTGGAATTCTATTTGGTCCAATTCATGGACAGCATCTGCATCAACTTCCAGGTCTGTCTTTGAATAATCTGCAATTGTTTTAGGATCAGCCACTGTGGGCTTCAGAAATGACATAACCAATTTGTTTGAGGAGTAATCAAAAGCTGAGAGGAGTCTATATTTATTCCCAGGCTTTTCTTTAAGGAACTTGGAATATACTTCACTTTTGATTTCTTCATTCTTTTCTCTGATTTGTCTGAACCTGATTTGAATATCTGACTCTTTGTTGTCAGGTTCTTTGGAAAAAGAGGGAAAATCAACATTTGTTTGTTTATCAACCATAATTGTGTCTTTCTGTTGTGCTTCAAATTGGACACCTTGAATTTCCTTAAGTGTTTCATTTACAATTAAAGTGGCCTCATCATCAGTTTGATGGCCATTGTTATCATCAACATTAATTTCTTTGTCCCTTTCTTCATCAGTCAATTTACTTTTCTTACTATAGGGAATTCTGAATCTCTTATCAAGAATAGTTTCAGCTATGAAACTATCTTCCTCTCTGCTTCTTTTATGAAGAATTTCAGCTTCTTTGTTGACTGTAACCACCTATGTTTGATCAACCTATTTATCCTTTTCACTATTTCCCTACATGCCCTGTGAGTCATCATCAAATAAAGTATTTGCCTCCCATTCCAGTTTATTAGTATATTTTTCAATATGAGGCTTGGAATCATGCAAGAAAGTAGACAACTTGCATTTCAATCTGATTAGACTTAAAACACCCTGAGGATCATAATTCCACATAAAGCTGTATGGGAATTTATATTCTTTCAACTTGACATTAATCTCATTTGCTGCTTCTCTATTGTTCACAATGAATGGTCCAACTTGATTCTTTAATTTGAACTGGGTCTTTTTTCTAGAGGCAATGAAATTGACTTCATCTACATTTAAAAGTTGCCTCAAATATTCTAGAGAAAAAAATCTTGTAGTCACAAATCTAGGCAATTTATATGGGGCCAAGAGTGCACCATATACTCTGATCTCTGTGTAGTTCTTGTACAAGTACCAACCCCCTGTTTTACAGATTTCAGATAGCTGTAAGATCCTCTTTGTTTCTTCATTAATTCTAGGGGTTATTTCCTTATTCAATAGATTCATTTAAGGTACTATGAAGAAGTCATTGAAGTCTGCATAGGTGTATTCTATGTTCCATTTACTCAAAACTGATGACCAAAACACAACTGAAAGTACATTCCCTTCTGGATCTAGCTTCTGAAACTCAATAGGAAACTTTTCTGCTTGATAATACAAAAAGAGATGAAGTAGATATGAAGTATATCTAAAGACTCCTTCTTATGGCAATCTAGACAATTGGTAGTGCATGTTTTCTGCAATGAACTTGGCAAAGTTGTATACAATGGATGGAGGCTGGCTAAGACTCAAAGTAGACAGAAAACCTAAGATAGCAACATCAGTGAACTCATCACTGTTATATCCCAGTATGAATGATAGCATAGAGACAATCTGCCTTGTTTCACTTGGAAAATAAAACATATCAAATGGAGGATTTACTTTAGGAACATGGACATGTGTAGGCCAGAAAATTTGGAAGATTTTGAATTTGGAAGCAAAATCCAAGTCTAGGTAAAGCTGAGTTAAATCCTCTATAGACAATGAAGCAATATTGGGGTCATGGTTTAGTTGTAGCATAGATTTTATGGATTTTGCATTGATATAAAATATGACCTCCCTATCTTTATTGGCAATGCACCTCTGGTCAGGAAGATAGTATGACTGACACAATCTGACAAAATCAGGGGCTGAATGAGTAAGGGGGACAATGTACTTTGGCAGATTGGAATCCCATACTGGTATATCTTTCTCATTTTTCTCTACAGATTTTCCAAAACACCAGTTATAGACATCAAGTAAATTGAATTCAACTGAAGGGTCTAATATTTTGTAATCAAGATCAACAAGAGCACTATTTTCTTGTGAAGTCACTGAAGGTTCGACAGGCCTAACAACTTCAGTGGACTCAGCAGTGAGTGCAGGGGTGGGTTTATCAAGTTTAGAAGACTCAGGCTTAGGGTTTTTGGCAGAGGCTTTCTTCTAAGGTTTTGGGCCTCCTGATTTGGGTGTTACTTGTTTCTTCGTCATTTTTAACTGAACAGAGCAAGCTTAAACTATTTGCTAAGTTATTATTTTGGAAACAAGGGGATTTTGAAAGATTTTTCTAGTGAAATAGGATTCTGAACAGGGTTCTAGATGGAAAAAAGGATTTTTAATGCTCAGAGGATGATTTTGATCTATTTCAGCAGTGAAAAATGATCAGGGAATGGATAAAACTTGCTAAAACGGAAATGAGGGATTCTGGGGAAAATTTGACAGGGTTTCCCCTGTATTTTGGATGTTTTTGGATTCACTGTGCAGATAATTCAGTTAATTAAAGGAAATGGCTGGTGAAATGTTGTTTTTTCCTTTTAAAATTGAAGCTTTTGTGGACAAGATTGACGAAAAAATACCTTTACAAGTATAATTGCGGTCGATTAAGTCGCAGGTGCTTTCAAAGTCTTCAATTCTAGAAAATTTGGCTTATCAGAGGGTATGGTGGCTCTTTGTGATTGAATTGCAGAAGAAAATGGTCTTTCAAATGGTCACTGGTTCACTGGTAGGCTCGAAAATAGACACAGGAGGCCCTGCAAAGGTTTTCACAGGTTATCAAGCGCGAATAGGTGAAAAATAATGAAAAATCGTAAGTTTTAATACATTAAACCCTTAGTCGAATCAAGGTTTAATGGCATTTATTGCAAGGAGCGGTTTTGTATTGGGCTGGCAATTTATCGCACAGCTCTGAAGTGGTAAGTGGTATTTCGCTTTTTGAATGTGATTCAATCAAATATTGACACGTCGACATGGGGTGGTTTTGGAAAACAACCCATATCGCGCAGATTTTACAAAATATCGATCGATCACATTATGTGCGCGATATGAGATATCGACTGTCGGATTTGGTTTTCAAAAGCAAAGGGTCACAATCAAAAGAAAAGGTGCGGGGAAAAGGCTTCATCGGGTTTATTTTGGGCTGTTGGATCTTGAAGTGAATAAAGATCTGACGGCTGATAACTAACGCGATGGGGAAGGGTAAAGGTTGTCGTGCTGAATATGGATCGTCGGATCAAAATTGAATTGGAGATCGGAGGGTCAAAATTCAATCCAATGGAGTAAAGGGATTTGGTTAAGTTTTAGTACAAACAAACTTTTTCCAATGAAAAAAACAATCGAGAGGGGTTTTGAAAGGGATTTAACCAAGGTTAATAATTGGGGTATGAGATATGTATCGGAGAATTGGGTTAGGTTGTATTTTTAACCTTGGGTAAAGAGATTCGGGGAAGGAAAAAGGGTTATGAAGTTTAGCTTGAAGGAAACTTCGGGTTTCCAATATTTTTTGTTTTAAACATATATTAACACATGTTTAAGAGTTTTTTCATATATTTTTATTATATAGTAATTAAATCAAGGTGATTTACTTACCATAGGGGGCGTAATTTTACATAAAGATATGTTTTATCCAAAGGGGTTGAAATGTGGGTATTTTATTTAAGCATGTGGGGATTAAATAACTTTGGCTAAAGTTATAATACATGGGTTTTTGAGGCTATTTATATAAAAGGAGTTATATAATATAGGAAAAGGTTATTTGTCGAGGACCCTGGTTGAGAGGGAGCCTAGTGGTAAGTTTCTTGCCTCGAAGAAACTTGAAGTGTGTCCTTCATGTGTTGAGAGGGAGTGACGTATGTGATTCTCTATTACATGTGTCATGCACTAGACCAGGACTAACAGTCGTAAGTCTTAGTGAAGGACATGTGAAGAGAATTGATAGACACATCATTCTGGTCTTCACCTGGAAGACGGAATGGAGGATTGGGTAATCATCTAGCATTCGATACTCTTTGAGAATGATGTAGGGCATTCAAGATAAGAGTAGTCGTGGATCGATATTCTTTGAGGGTTGGCTACCCAAGAGAAGAATAGTCCAAGAAGGTCATACTCTGGGAACACCTAGGTGGGGTATGTACCTTGGAGAGACAATGACTATGGTGTCTATTAGTCATGTGTCTCACCAGCATTGTAACCCATCGTCTCATTGAGAGATGGGGTTGTTAGTCAAGGCCTTGCACTAGGACAATTTTGGTTGATATGATGTTATACAGATGTGATTACCAATCTGATTCTTCTTAAGAGATTCTTCAGTTCGAAAGTAACCATGTACTTATATGAATACCTCCCTAGTTAAGAGGGAGTGTTGAAAAGTGTAACTAGGTCGGTCTTCATGTTGACTATGTAATTGTGTATTTATGTAAAGAAGAAGACAAAGATAATAAAATGTATTTTGTTGTACTTGCTTCATGGGTTTCATGAGCAAGATTTACTATGAATTCTTCTTGATTTCATTAGGATTTCTAAGAGTCATTTTCATGTTAATAGAGTCGTATTACACTTGAAAGAAGACCTCCAAAAGACAAGACACAGTCATCCTAAAAGTCGGCCTCATTAAATATATATTTGACATGTCGACTTACATAAATAGCACACATCCATTCAAGAACTCATGTCAGCTTATTTATGAAACCTAACCACTATAAATAACAACCTCAGCTCAGTCTACAAATAGATATTTTCAGATTTTTACTCTGAGATTTTTGGTGACCTATCTCTGAGGTTTTTCGGTGATAAGACAGAAGTACAGTTCAGTGCATCTTTGATTTCGGATGGGTATAACAATGATGGAACTCGGCAAGAAGTTTTGGATGATGACTCAGGAAAAACACAGTGATTACAGTTCGGATTGTAGCACAGACTTTGGGCAACATTACAGTGACACTTTCTTCACTGTCTCGGCGTAATATATCAATATATTTCAGTGACATATTCCAGTGCTTCCTCAGTTAAGGAGTCAACATTGTCTCAAGTAGAATCTTGGTGCTTGATGTCACTTGGTGCTACTGTAACAATGATTGATGACAGCGTGAAGGAAGGCCAGCACAACCATGATATATTCATTGTGTTGTTCAGTGAAAAGATGATGTTCAGTAATAGTTTTCGGTATCACAGTGTTGCATGGTGCAATCAAGGAGGATGATTGTGTCTTGGTCTAGGAGAGGCAGTTTAGGTCAAGGTTTTGGTCATGGTCTTTGTTCTCATCAAGTGGAGAATCTATAAGAAGATATTTGCAGGTTTTCCCCTCAAGAGGATGGGTTTTAGCCCTGGCTTGGAGCCTAACTAAAGTGTCGCTGATATTATTGTTTTGATGGTTGTTTGATGTATTGAACGTAATCATAATGATGAAAAAAGATAATAAGGAAAGAAGTAACACAAACAGTTATCATATAAGAGAATTGGTATTAACGTTTGCCCTACCTAATTCTCAACAGACCCTATGTGTATCAATCCTTACTATGGGTACCTTTTTTCTATAGTGGTGAGCCCGCTCATGTATGTTAGAGCAATGCACAGGTTCTTACCTCTCGTCTTACTGCCCAGCAACTGTATAGCCAAAGGCACATTCTAGAAAAACAACACCCAAAACCCACACTTCTAGGTGTCCCAATGTAGCAACGGTGAGCCCGCTCAGGTATGTTAGAGCAATGTGCAGGTTCTTACCTCTCGTCTTACTGCCTAGAAATTGCTGACTAAGAACACCCTACCATCAAACAAACAATTCTGGCTGATTTTTTCATCACTGCTATCCTCGGCAACGACGCCAAAATTTTGAACCGTTTTAATCACTATTAATTGACTAAGGAAGTACACATAAATTATCAATCCAATGACGTCTTTTTATTTCAATGACAGTTGCAATGTCTGTGTCGATACATCATACCAGAAGCAGAAATAAAACAAAAAGAAACTGTTGCTAAACCAATTGCCGAAAATTAACACTCATGCTATAAGAATGCAATCATACTTCAGATAAACCGGTATCTAGCGCGCCACACGATAACTACACCAGTTAGTACTTATAATTAAATCTATGCAACAGCATAATAAATACCTGAACTGAAGCAGATCTACTTATAGCCAATACTGCAATGGTAGCACTTCAAAAATACGTAGAAGCAAATATAAAATATGCTACTGCTACTTTATCATTGCAGTCCCTGTTAAATAGGAGGGTCCTTCCTCCCTAACATGGTGCAGGAGAAGATAGAAATTAAATAAGAACAAAATCTGTCAACACATGTAATAGCAACAATACGATATTATGTATTATGATGAGAAAAATTACAGATTCAAAATGATGATATTGTTCTTGTGCTAACCCCCTGACCTTAGAGGTCCGAGTGCTTATAAAAGTTACATGTCTAGAACAATGACGAACAGTTCAGTCATGAGAATCTTACGATTCTCATGTTGATCAAAATAAAGTAATTACAGTTACAATTGATTCCCTCAATAAAGTCTTGACTCGGAAAATATTGATTTCAATCAAAACTACTTAAAGCTATTATCCTAAATGAAAATACATAATGACTCCTACAGTTGTCGTTGGAATGCGACAATTGTAGCATAACAGCTTTTGAAGATAGATCAGCATCCGGAAGTTGGCAGTATGCAATCAACACCGCGACTGTAACAACAATATGTAACAACGGGTATGTAACAATGTCACGGTGTAACAACATTGTAGTGTAACAGCAGACGTCATGACAGTGGAGGTGTTGACTCTTTGTGAGGTAGTAGCGGAATTTAACAGTACACTGTAACAGCATGCTCCCAACTGGTTCTACGCACCTGTATGTTCTAGGTATTTTGTGCTTAAAGTGGTATCTGAAAGAAATATCAAAAAGACCAAAGAACTTCCTCCAATATTCAACCCAGTTAGCCACAAAAAGGAAACAATACATCATAATAATTAATGAGAATGGCAAGATCATAAACACAGTAAAGTTACATCGTTTTACAATCAGGAGAAAGGAAAAAGGCAAATACAGTCCCCAAGGTTGGAGGTCAAAAAGGGTAGAAATGAGGGAATCAAACGTAGGAAATAAGTACAAAAATGACACCCAACACTAAGGTATCAAAACCTTATGGTTGCTCAATGTACACTTATTCCTCAATAATTCCATTGATAAAGGTTGTATTTACATCCATCTGATGTATCTTCCATCCCATCTGCACTAAGAGTGCAATGATGGACCTAATCGATGAGTACCTTGCAACTAGTGCAAAAGTCTCCTCATATTCAATCCCCTCTACCTGTGAGAATACTTTGGCCACAAATATAGCCTTGTATTTCTCCACACTCCTATCTACTGCTTGATTCACCTTATAGATCCACTTGGATCCAACCGCTGACTTCCCCACTGATCTTGGGACCATTGACTTCCCCACTAGTCTTGGGACCACTTCCCATGCATTTTTTTTTATAATGGAGTCATACTCCTCAACCATGGCATCAACCCATATCAATGTGCATCTGAAGATCCTTCTCCTCCAAGCTACCAAGGAATTATTTTTTTCCGGTCATGTGGAAATATGCTCCACTATACAAGTATGACATAGATCACATCATAGTTGTCACCATGCATGCGATGAGAGAGAATTCCAACTTAAACTGTGAGGCCAAAGCTTCACCTACTGCAGCTCCCAGAGCCTTCTTGTTGTTCTTTTTCTTTTGTCAACAATTTGTGGCATAGTTTCCATGATCATGACTATTGAAACATTTCACCTTTGACATGTCTTGTTTCTTGCCTTCTTTGTCGGTCTAAGATTTGGAATGGAACTTCTTCCCTTTCCCTTTCTTTTCCTTGCCAACTAAGGCACAATTTTCATTATCATCAGTCTTGGATGAGGATCCATCCCCGATATTCCATTGAAACCCTTTTACCCGATTAATTTAATGACTTATTGTGCTGGAAGGCTAGGGTACACATTGGATCTTATGTAGGATTGCAGATGTAACGACCAACAACCATATATGTAGCGGAAGTATTTAAAATACTTCCTAGACAAAGACATCCATTGTAGGACAGTAATTATAAATTGTATATTATATAAAATAATTGATCTAGGATGAGTACAAATGAGAATGAGGGCCTGCTTATATACCCTAGGCATGTGCCCTTTCACAAATGGCCATGTCTCTAAGGCATGCCTCTTCATTTCTAACTAACTAATCATTAGTTAATTAATTATTATTACTTATTATTATATTTATATTTACATTTATTATTTTTGTATGAATTATATTCATAACATAGCCTTCCCCTTCAAAAAGCTTTGTCATCAAAGCTTACTGATGAAAGACCTGATCTCTTTTTCTATGTCGAGTGTCTTCTTGTCTCAGCATTTTCATCTTCATTGATACAATTTGATATGATCCTCTAAGTGACAAACAAAAGTGTCACACTACGAAGGAATCAGACCATCCTAGATTGATCTTCTATGGAATCAACTTTGTGATGAATAGTTATCGTAGGACTGGATTCTGCAAATTTCGATATCTTTGGGAACATAACTTTGTCGTTTATTTTTGGAGCGATATTGGTACATAGCTTGAATGGAAAGTTTTTTCTTGTGATTCTGATGTCGATACATAGCTCCTTTGGTTTTGCTTTCCTTTATCATATTATTGGTTAATTCTTGATTTTATTCACGCGTTGTAAAATTTGAATTGGCGACGAAATTATCATTCGGAATGTCCATCGTTTGTGTTGGCTTGTGACCACACATAACATGGATAAGTGGTCCCTATAAGGAAATCACAAGGCAGAAGAAGAGAAGTCATTACCATTAGCGAAGAGAAAGCAGCAGACAAGCAATTAGGGCGAAACAACAACAAGTGGCAGAGTTTTGAACATGATAGGGCAGAGTCTTGAACGCATTTGGGACGAGTCGTTCACGCATTCAGGTTAAGTCATGAATGTGGGAAAAGTAGTGAACGAGGCAAGTATTCTATGAACAACTAATAAACAAATGGGCGCAACCAAAAGCGGCAAACCACAACAAGGGAGCAGTGAGGACCATTGATCCAAGCATTTGTCAACGGCGGAGATTAAAATCGCAAGTTTTGCAAGATCGGCGCAAAGGGTAAAAGTTAAAAATGCCAAAGTGCGATGTGCGATGGCGGTGAGACCCAGCCACCCGCCACACTTCCTTTCATTACATTTCCCTTACAAATCACTAAAACATTACATTTTCTGCCTTTCCACTTCATTTCTCTACTTTACCTTTTTCACCATTATATCATTGTTTCTCCTTCGCTTTTCCTATCTCCCCAATTGCGTTTAAAGTGGGCCAGTCCCCCTAACACGTCACCCCTTTTCCCCCCTGCACTTCGCACTTCGCAACAAATAACACTTACCCCCCGTTGTGCGCATTATAAAACTTGCGATCTGCCACTTGCGGCCGCGGTCCCACCTCTGTGCCACGTCACTTACCTTCTTCCCCGCACTTCGCAAGTTTTAGATTTTAAATCCCCACTGCTATAACTAAAACTTAAAGTTTGTGATTTTCAATGTAGTTCAGTCCCACCTTTCCCTCCATGTCACCTTCCACTTCGCATCGCATCACTGATCCCTTTTCTTATATCGTAAATTGAAAAACTTGCGAAATTCAATGCAGTCACAGATGCGATGCGGCTCCAAGATAAAATTTAAACATTTTTCAGGTCCGGGTATGTGAGTTTTGACGTTGTTTTGCTTTGATAAAGGGTTAATCACGGCAAAAGGACTCAGGTAGCAAAAGACAGTAAATATCGAGTCAGGTCCCACCCGTGTGCTATGTCATTCCACACCTAATCGCCCTCCACCTTTCCTCCTTCTCCACTCCTCTTCCCTACATCCGATGACCCTTATCTTTTTTTAGCCTTTCTCCCGCTCCTTGAAGTGTTAAACCATCCCGCCTTGTGTTAGTGCCTCCGGCCCCACTTTAGGCTTCACCATCATCTCCCCTTCATCTCCAACACAAGCACGGGATATTGGCAGAACAACATAGGCATGGTTTGTTCGGATGATCCAAGGAACCTCTGTTAAAGAGCCAGGCGTGTGCAGTACGACTGGCCACTTCACAATAGACTGAGTGGAAATCATGAGAATGAGGGAGTGGAGGCATTCAAAAGCATGTGGAATTAAGTAATGGAAGACGGACTTCCTACCTATTCACGGCCACTCCTCGCTATACCGTTTGAAGATTCTGGAATTGGGCCTCCCTAGCCGACTATTTTGTTTCTTTTAACTGATTAGATAGTGATTTTTTGCTGGTAAAATCCCGATTTTACCCATTCTATTTTGATTTTTCTGTTGCAGGAGCGATTGCTTAAAGCACGCTCTGATAGTTTGTTAGGATATTTTGGTTTCACTTGTGTGGGTCGATCATGACAGAATATTCGACCATAAACCCTCAAGGAAAACTCTATATGTAGTGAATTTTAAGATGAAAAAAAGGTTCTGGAATTTTGAAGAAGTTTTTCTATAGTTTTGTATGATTGTGCCTGAGACACATATTTGGGAGAGATGTTTAAACTTAATATGAATACAGAGCTGATATTTGGATTCCATATGGGGCAATGAGCAGTGTGTATTTGTTTTCTTTTGTTATCAGTAATCTCCTCTTTATGTGTAATCATCTTTAATGCTATTCTGCTTTGATGGTTCGTGTAATGTAGTTGCCGATGATCGGAAATTTTACTCATGAATTCGTATTGTATAACACTAAGGTGTTAACACTCATGCATTAAGCTTGTTGTACTCCCTTGGTTCGCGCTCCACGAACCTGTGTTGTTTCCCATACCTCATTCATATCCATTTCCTCTAAGTTCATAGGGGACAAATTCTTAAATCTCTTAAGCATGTCTCTTGTGGGTTGCTTCTCTGTTCTCTCTCAACGCCTCTATATATTTTTAAGATTTATGCTCGTTGTTTTATACTTGGCCCATTTTTAAGCCATCAAGCCACGCAGCCTCTTGAGCCCTCTCATAGTATAAGTAATTCACATGAATCGACTCCAAGGTATTCTCCATCCATGAGCCACCAAAACCATTGTTCTCTCACTCCATATTTTGTCAAAGGAATTTTATACAATTGTTCACTTTCAACCTCTGATTTTTAAGATGTCCTAGGCACTGGTCTTTTGCAACTCAGGGTTGTGTCTAGGAGCTACAACATATTTTTGGCGTTGTTTCCAGGGACACGAATGAAGAAATATTTTCCCTGGGATACGACATTATCTTCACCTTTCAATTAGGTGAGCACGAAGGGTTGAGAGTTGCATATTCCTCACCTTGGCGACTCCAATGTAAAATAATCCTAATCAGAAGTAATCTTGGCTTTCATTAGGCCTCACACCAGATTCAAATCCATCATCTACACCCACCTTTAAATCAGATGGTTGTGTCGAGTTTCCTTTTGAACAATTATGCCCCCTTGGCCCTCCCTCAACCTCTAAATGATATGTCGCAAGACTATCTAGAGCAGTTGCCTCAGTTCACCGAGGAAGATATTAATTATGTGTAGAAACATATTGAAAACTTATCCGCCTTTGCCGAGAATGTAAATGTAGAGCACCTAGATGTGGTGTTGAGGCTTTTCGTCCAATCCTTGGATGGAGAGGCTCAAAACTAGTTCAAGTCTCTAGCTGACCACACAGTCCACACCTGGGAAGAAATGAAAATTTTCTTCACTTTAAAATGGGGAGAAAAGAGGGACCATGGATATGTCCTCACAGTGTTCAACGCTCTTAAAAAGAGACACAATGAGGATGTAATAGAATTTATAAAGAGGTTCAATAAGCATTATAATGATCTTCGTGTTGAAATAAAGCCTCCCCAAGCAGCTGCTAAGGTGGTTTTCACTAAAGCTTTCGAGCCAGATTTTGGGTTCACCTTGAGAGAAAGAAGATCCACATCTCTGGATCAGATCCAGACTGATGCGTTGGAGGTAGAAACAAACTTTGATTCTACCGATAAGTTCAAGGCGAAGACAGAACATGACTCTAGAAGAAAGAAGGAGGAGGAGGCTTCTACCTCAAGTCAGGAGAGGGAATCACAGGAGTATAGACTTGAAGAAATGAACAAGTTGATCAAGAACCTCTCAAATAAGTTGGTTAAGCTTGAATCGGAGGCCAAGATTTCCCCTCCTCGTTCCAACCACATGATTCCTAACTGGGGGTTTAATCCTCAATATCGAGGCCCCCTCTACAGTTGTTGCAACAAGCTGAGGAAGCCTCAGAGAGCTAAGAAGATCAATTCCTCACCTACTCTAATGATGACAAAGGTGAACTCACCTCGTAGGGGGAGCAAAAGGAGAGGGAAGTTCCTTCAGCAGATTAATATATTGACAAGTACTGCAGGCAGTTCGTGGATTTCATGCAAGCTCAAATCCACAGGAAGTATGATATTCGGTCCTCCAGAAAGAGAACCCAAGGACAAGAACAAAATGAAGAGTTAATATGAAGAGAACAAACCCCTCCTAGTCCTTCTAGTAAAGGGAAGAAGTCGTTAGAAGAATCAGCCCCTCATATGGCCACTGCATCCTCTTCCATAAAGCAAGAATTTGGTCCTCCCGAAGATAAGAATCCCTCATCTATACCCTTGAAACCACCTGACCCTCCTGGAGAGCAGGTCGAAGAAGCCATTACAAAAAAAGTGCCCACTCCCTTTAATCTCCAAGAAGAACAATCCATGGTGGTTATTGGACTACATGTGGAAAACTAGTCCATCGCCTATTCTGAAGAAGTGAGGTGAGCTTACCATCCATGAAGAAGGAGAAGAGCTGGAGTATTTCCCAGAGGAAAACACCAAAAATCAACAGTAGTCTGGTGATCTGGAAGCAGGGGCAGTAGAGCTTAATTGTCTAGATCCATAAGAACACCTTCAGTCAGTAGTGTTGTATTCAGAGATTGAACACAAATCAAGTGTGCCCAATGAAAGCCAAGAAAGTTCGCCAAAAGAATACAAATCAGGTTTGCTGATTGAAGATCACTCAAATATTCCTTCTGAGTGTGCAGATATTTAAGAAGATCATAAAAGTTCTTCATCGTTAAGTTCTTCATGGGGTTTTGAGGAACACAATATATTGTTATTAGTCAAAATCCTTTACCTGAGATGATGGAGAGTTTGCAGCTCCCCTGCAAGCCTCCCTATGACAAAGGAAATGATGAAGAGAACACAAAGCAGTTGATTATAATAAAAAAGGAGAAGAAACAAGAGTAATCCTTGTTGTTTGAAGACAATTAGTGGGAACATGGAAGCAAAGCAGCAGTTTGGAATGAGGTTTTTTTTCTGGTTACAAGTCCTCCAGAAAAACTCATATTGCATGTTTACCATGATCCTTTGGTTAGTATATTGCAGCCATTAGTGGAGGAAGAATTTTCCAGGTTCATCAATGAAGCTATGGAATTCAGTGGAAGAGATAATTTTCCACGTTTTAAACTCATTTCTCTACCTACAGGAATGGGATGCCAATTTCAGTTAAGCACGCATTTGCTTAACTGGTTACATTGGAAGTCTGATTATTATTTGATGGGATAATTTTTTATCAGACTAGGTGTAGGTAGGGGTGCCAATAAGTTCAGTACTATGAGCATCTTTCCAATTTAGTTTCAGATTTCTTTGCAGTTTTTAGTTCAAGTGTGTTTTAATTTTTTATTTCAGCATAGTTCAGATTTCAACGTTTAAAGATTTTTCAACGTGTTATCACCAAATTGATCCTGATAGGCTGCTCATCAATCAACTTACTGTAACTCTTTCAAACCTCTCAAACTGAATATTAGATCACTTATTAGGTTATGACAGCTATCCAACATGTGAAATCATAAGTGCTTGTCATCTTTAAACTTTTATCCCTCCATTTGTCATTTTCCCTCTCATATTAGAATTTAATTTTTTTTTAAATCACCCAAGCTCCTCTCTGTAATTAACCCTTCAACCTTTGCATGTATTGGTCATGTGTCACCCTTGAAAAGTTTAGCTTTGTGGCAAGCAGCTTGTTGTCCAATTTACTTTTTATAAGTGTCACTTTTTTAAGAAGGTAGCTTGGTTATAAAGAGAGATGGCCATGAATAAGAAAGCGTACAAAGGAGCCTTTGTGGTTAGATAGGAGCTCATGTACCTTAATCTATTCATGGAGGAACCTAGTTTTTCTGAAGCATTCACCAATTCAAGTTGCTTGAATTTCTGCTAGAGCTAACAAGGAATTTTTTGTGTTTTTGGACTGTGAGAGCATTCAATTTCAAGAGAAAATTATAGATGGAAAGAGATGAATTATGCAATACTGAGAGAGGTTATTGTCAAGCACGAAACAAGGAAAAATAACCTCCTTCATTTTTCTCACACGTGATACCATTTTGGATATTCGAAGATGTCTCCGAGACCTATTTTCAGAATCCATAATTTTCCTGTTTTATACATGTTTTTCTAATGCAGATTCTGGACAGCTGGATATGGTTTTCAAAAAACAAAGAGAGGTTTTTCTTCAGAACATACTGACCTAAAAAAACCTCCTTCCTTTTTGCAACAAATATCAAGGATAGGGAAATAGGGTCTCATCTCTGAACCCTATTGTTTTAGAAAAAACAGAGTCATTTTATTGATAATTTAACTTGCTAAAGGTGAAAATGATGCTTTTTGAAGAGGGTAAGAGGCGATTTTGTCTTACATATTTCATTATATCAATTTTCAGACCTACAGGTGAAATTGGGAAGAAAAATGGATAATTTTTAATTTTCTCCATAATCAAGTAGTTTCGTAGCATGCCCTAGGCTTGAAGGCTTAAAAACGCTACGAAATTTCTGAAGATGCTTTTTTGCCTATAAAAATAGTTTTTTGAAGATCTGAGGGAGGTTGATGGTATTTACTCATTTTGACCTGACAAACATTGTTTGACCAGCAGAGGTGGCAGAAGGAAAAGACAAAAGACAAAAACAACCTCGTTACTAAACTACGCTTCGAAATTTCTGAAGATGCTCTTTTGCCTTTAGATATTTTGGCATAACAAAGGTTTTTGACCAGTAAAGGTGGCAGAGAGATGGGTGACAAGGAAGAACTATATTCGCTACAAAACCACGCTACGAAACTGCCTAAACTGCTCTATTTTGTAGCGAAAGGTTTTTGGAGGATTTTTGGAGGTTCAAACAACATATAGAAAATCAGTCAGCCATCTGGAGACATCCAACCTGTCAGTGGGCCATCCCAGCATAGACTCACTACTCGACATGAGTGTCAATAATCTAGCTCAGCATGAAGACCAAGATTAAAGTGGAGTTTATCTTTTCCTAAAAGGTAGGACTGTGTTTCCTAAATCTAGGGGGTACTTTAAATATGTTAGTGATGGTGAATGTGTCTCGAGCATGTGATCCTTATCATGTAACTGTCTCACTGTTGAGAAAATGGAATATAATAAATATGAATTAGATTCCTATTAGTAATGTGAGTCTTTAAAGGTTAGTTGTCTTTTTTTGTTCCAAGAAAGTAGTTTTCAGTTATATTAGGTGTCAAAGTTATAGCTCGAGGATCTAGCCAGCTGGGCAGATCATTTGCAATGTAAAGAAGTATATTTATACACAGAACATCGAATATCAAATGATTTGAGAATATTGCACCAAATTTCTACTCTGTAATTTTTTTTCAGTTTCAATAATATACAGTGACATTTTACTTCCAGACCTGAGATTCAAATGAAGTGTTTAATGTTTTGTTTTCTCTATATCTTTCATGTCTAATCATCTGCAGTAAGTTTTATCTCTAATTATTCAGAACTCATGTTATCATGCTCTGGATTCCTTTAGAGGTTAAATTGATGTGTTTTTCCTATGTTGTGTATATCTACCATCTTTATTAAAACCTCTATTTGCCTCAGCTTCCATGAGAAGAATTATTGTCATCAAGTTTACTGATGTTGACCCCATAGCCCAATGGTAGCAAGCCTTTCATTTTTCAACCTGCAATCAATCAAAACCAAGTCACAGTTCATAGAGTTAACCATCTAATAGTATTTATATTAAAAATCATAAATTCCCTTTAAGAGAGCCCTCTCAAGCTGAAGAGGCTAATCTTCAGTTAAAATAGGTTTTAAAGAGTTACATTAAGTTGATTGATGAGCAGCCTATCAGGATTAATTTGGTGATAAAATTTGGTGCGTCTGTCGGGATCCCGAAGACATATTTCCCGAATTTTTTGTGTAAACAATGAAGTTGAACTCTTGGAGGTAGCAGGAGCTCAGAATTTTTCAAGGTTGCAGAACTACCTTGGTGAATCCATTGTTGAAGAATTCAAAAAGTCATAGCTTCATGGTGATTCCACTGGACTTATGAAGAACTCAGATGCTTCCATTCTTGTTTCGAGGTATGCATGTGTAGATTTTTCAAAAATTTATGGTTTCCCAAATCCTTTTCCCAAGGATGCATATTTGTTAAGGGATGGTCCAAAATTTAATGGAGAAGATTTGAGTTTGACATTGAAGCATATATCAGATTTCTGTGACTTTACTAAGCTTCTTAGATTCAGACATGAAGATATTTTCATCATATTTTTCTATGATTCATTTCAAGGGAAATGTAAACAATGGATTGAAAGTTTTCTTGTTAGATCTATTAAGTCATTTGCAGATTTTTGGCTTTTTTTTTGGAAACATGGATGGAAAGAACAGAGTTGGTGGCAGACTCTCCTTCCATTCAAGGTTTTAAACAATGGAATGATGATCACACTAATGAGGAAGAGGATGAAAATTTTTCTTCGACCTTGTATTCTTATTTAAAGTCATTTGAGGGCAAGTCAGAAGATGAGATTCAATTTTTGGATGAATTTGCTAAGAACATTGAGAAAGACATGGAAGTTTTAGAAGGTCAAATTCAATCCTATAGTCTTCATGGTCAAGATCAGTCTTTTCAAAGGTTTTTCATGCCAAAATACAAAGAGAAGGTGGTGCTACCTTTTTCTTTTGTGATTGAGGAGGAATGCCTTGTTCTTGAAAATCAGTTTGATAACACACAACTGAAATATTATGTTGCTAAAGAAAGCAGATATAAGCTGTCTAAAACTACAGAATGTCTTGAAAATTATCAAACAAACTATGTCTTCTATGATCCTATAGCTGACTACATGGAAGAGTTCTATAGTCCAAATTTCCAATTACGTTTTCATTGTGAAAATCAGACCCATTTTATGTTGCCTTGGTCAATTCAGTATCCAGTTTACATTTTGTTTAAGCACAGTCAAGGAGTTCAAGTATCAGATTATCTCATTGACTGGCTTTATTGGAGGTTTCATGTCGCTTGAATCAAACATGAAGATTGTAGCTGTTAGGGTAGGTAGGAGTGTGTGTGAATAAGCTCAAGTAGACTAAGCATCTTTTCAGTATGTACATATTTGGTTTTTCAGCAGTAATAATCAAGCTTGAGCCCAAGGAGAAGGCCATAAGAGCTTAGCGAAGTCTTCATCAATTTCATAAATTTTTTTGATTTTTCAAGAGAGAGGCACTGGAACTACAAGTTCTTTGCTGTACCACAGGGGCACACCATCCCCACTAGATCCACTGTTATCGCACTCAAAATTTTCAAAATTTGTTTTGATAAGGTCACCATAGGTTTCATGTTATATCATGTTGGGTCATGCATTTGATGAAGAATTTATAAAATCATGTTTATCCTATGTTAAAAAATCATTATGAGTCATGTCATGTCATCCAAATCCATTTGATATCATTTAGTTTTCACACCCATGCCTTAAAATTAGGAAATGAGCCACTTGTCTAGTTTTTCACAATGTCGTAGCGAATACAATGGCAAAATAGCAGTTTTTGCTACGAAACTACCTAAACATTTCAT
The DNA here is from genome assembly GCA_034641835.2 of Pinus albicaulis. Classification (NCBI taxonomy): domain Eukaryota; kingdom Viridiplantae; phylum Streptophyta; class Pinopsida; order Pinales; family Pinaceae; genus Pinus; species Pinus albicaulis. Next base: position 1,334,451,035 of record CM076574.1, read on the forward strand.
AGCACTAATTTTCCAAAATAAAATCGATGAATTCTCATTTTCTATTAGTTGTAGGGAAAGGTGAGATCACTTATTAGGTTATGACAGCTATCCAACATGTGAAATCATAAGTGCTTGTGATCATTACACTTTTATCCCTCCATTTGTCATTTTCCCTCTCATATTAGAATTTCATCTTCTTCTTTTTTTAAATCACCCAAGCTCCTCTCTGTCATTAACCCTTCAGCCTTTGCATGTATTGTGTCTTTCAGATTATTGAGATCACAATTTCAAATCAAGCATTAGCAAGTGAAAAGAGGTAAAATTCTGCCCAATGGATGAGGCACTGGTCTCCATTAAGCCAGAGATCTAAATTTCTAGACACCTCCTGAAAAGGAGTTGCCCTCCCCAAGTGTAGCCACTGTTAGTCATCAATACCATTTTTTTCTCATGGATGACTAAATACTTATCCTAGATTTCTAGAAAAAAAATTCATGAACATTGTGAGTTCTAGAAATCTCACTGCCTTCATTATCCTTAGGATAATTTTTTCACTATTTCATCATCCCATCATGTCAAGCTCAGCTCACCAATTCCAGAAGACCCATCATGAGCTCATGTCACTCATTTTTTCTATGTTTTGTCACCTTTGGCCTCAATCATTTGTTTTGTTTTGCCTAACCCCTCCACTGCTACCTAGGGCCACCAATCGACCAGCTCTCTTATATCTCAAAAAATACCTCAAGCATTGATGGTCTCAAAAATATCTCTGTAGGCTCTTTAGATAAATCATGTACATTGGATTTTGGATCTTCAATACATTAGTTTGTACAAAACTCTGTTTTACACCTAAGGATCCTAAATCAAATTTTCAAGCAAAGGCCAAGTCCAAAGAGCCTTCCACTAGGTCACCTAGGGTTTCATAGGTCATAGGGTTGATTTGGTGTTCTAAAAATCTTTGTTTTTCGTATGTAAAGAGGTGGCATTCAAAGAATAATAAGGTCAAGTAACTTTGTCCAAAACTGATAAAAAACCCTTCAAGAAAGGCCTCCTTGGCCAAAGCACAAATTCTGCAAGGGACAACTACTCTTTCTCACATTTATGCAAAGAATGATTGAAGATGGCCATCAACATAAAAAGAGGTAAGGAAATAGGGTGAATCATCACAAGAAGACATCCACAACGAGGAAAAGGCAGTAGGCCTATGTACAACGAGATTTAGGCTTTTTGGGATTGGTTGACAAAACAGTGTTGCCAAGCAAGGAACCATCACAAAGACCACCAAGACAGAAGGCACAACAACACAATCAAGGACACATTGAAGATTTTCAAAAATCATGAATGAATAAGGGAAAAAGGTGAGTTGAAATGAACAAAAATGAATGAACTTGAAAGGGCTATAGAGAACTTAGAAGACAACACTACTTATTATTCTCTAACAACCCTAAAACCTAAGAGTTTGGAAAGATAGAAAAAATAGGTCAAATGAAGATGATAATTCCTCCTTCATAATAGCAGAAGGCATTCAAAGGATGTACAAGGTGTTCTCTAGGGTTTGCAAAAGAAACACTTCTTCACCTACACCAAAGGGAGAAATGGTAAAGAATATTAGTGTGATGGAGCCTAGGCTTCCCAGTGCAGTCAAATGTCTTAAAAATGATCAAAGGAAGGCAAGCATGAGGTAAAGTGCCAAAGGAAAAAATCATGTTTTGCATAATTTCACTGTTGAGAAAATGAGGCATCAAACTCCAAAAGGGACTAAGAAGACCAAAGGAAAATGTGTTGTAGGCACCTGCAGAAAATCAGAGGTGGCCAGGGGAACACATGACATGGTATGATTTGCTTAGACTCTTTGTCAAAATAAATATATTATTGCCTAAAAAATCAGGAAGGAGGTAAAAAGACATGTTTCAAGTCACCTGCAATAAAAAATGCCAAAAGGGATAAGAACAATGTTTTTATTATGTCAAATGCATGCCAAAAATAGTTTGAACAGTGCCCATAATTTCAAAGATAAAAAATGATTAAAAGGTAATCTACATACCCTCAGCCAGCCATCACCACAAAAGAAGAAAATATGCCTTGAGAAAGCCTTCAAAAACCCCTGCAAAAGATATAAAGGTTATTAGTCAAATGAAAAAAAGGTTGAAAACATAGTAAAGTGGGTTTATAAGTTTTATTTTTCTCAAGAGGTATAAAGGTGTTTCAGTTTCATTTCAAACTCATTTAGCACTTAGTGAAGAGAAAAAAGGCTTCAGGAGAAAAACTGAGTTTTTCTCACCGTTTATGGGCGAGTTTTTCTAGCGCTGCGCAAATAAGTGGCGCTACACAAATAAGAGCTGGTGCTACCCTAAACCGTCCTCCTCCCATTCAAAACAACACGGTGCTGTGTAAATTTGGCCAGACGTTGCGCTAATCCTGGGCGTTGCACAAACGCGGGTCCGACTCGATCGGAGAATGACCACTGCTGCACGCACCCGACGCTGCGCTAACCCACAGGCAGGCCTACCAGCGCTACACTAATAGGTCGACCCGACAGCTCGGGCAAGGCGTTGCGCTAACACAGAAAACCTCCAAAAAAGTAATTTCTCTCCTCTAACTCTCAAATTCACTTTCTAAATTTCCTCCAAAGGTCTACGGAGAGCCAAAAATTGGTAAGTGACTTCCTTTCCTTGTCCCCAAACAAATTTTCAATAAATTTTAGTATTTTTTGGCTTTGAATGTTCAAACCCTAAGTGGGTAAACCCTAGGTCTTGCATGCAAAAGAGCTTTTGTTTTTAAACCTCCTTGAAACCAGCTTGATGTCATGTAAGGGTAAGTGAGTTAAGGTGGCTGCAATACACCTTTGAGAAAAGCCTCCTTAGGATCCAAGGAAACTTAATCCTAAAAACCCTAAACCTCCACATCCCTCATTCACTACAAAGTTGACTTCATCATCATCTTCATCTTGTTTCACCAAGGCCTAGATTGTCAACCAACATCTCCTATCATTATGTTAGGAGCTGAAAACTATAGTAGAAGTGAAAGTGGTCAAAGGCCTTTAAGACCAAAACATAAGGGAGGGAAAGTCAATAGATTGGAACCTCAAAGAATAGTGGCCATCACCTCCTCTCCTAGGATCCTGTCATGTTTTCAGAATGCAAGATGTTTTCAATTTTGTGAGAAGGTCAAACAAGTGAAGAGCCACCCTGAGCTTACAAGGCTCCTCATTCTCAACTTACACAACAAGCACTGAAGCCTTGCAGCAGTGGATTTTGAGATCTCAGCATGTGCCATCTATGAGGCCATAGGTATCCCTGCAATAGGTGTGAAGTGGTTTAAGAAGGGAAAATTGGACAAAGAGTTTTTTGAGCCATTCATCAAAACAAGGTATAGAGAAGGCAACAAGACAGTTTTCCCTTTCTCACACCTCAAACACAGATTTGCACCCTTGATGTTGGTTATCATGAAGTACTTCACCTGTGAGGGGAGATAATCCAGGCTCTATTCCTACATGTTAGACTCCTCATGCATTTCACAGGAGTTAAGATTCTCAACTTGCCCTACTATCTCTATAGAAGCATGGAGAATATGTCTTCTTTTGTTCGGAGGAGGAATCATTCTGAGCAAATGCATAGCTTGTTCCACCATTCCTTGATCAAGAAGGTGGTACTACATCAGTTGGAGCAGCAAGGTATACCTTGGGATGTGTTCATAGCCCAATGAAGTTTTGACAAGCCCACAGTCTCCTCATCAACCAAATCTGCCCTCCTCATCTGCACAAGTACCCTCACCAAAAGCAAACCTCCCTTCCTCTCCTTCTCTTGATGCATCAGGGGAAGAAGGAAGTGGCAATGAAGAGTCACATGAATATCAAGATGAAGGTGATGATAAATTAGTCCACAATGAAGATGATTTTGATGATAATGTTGGAAACCAAGAGGATCATGTTGAGGTTGAGTACATGGAAACCAATGATGAATAGGAGGATGAGCCAGGAAATAATGAACAAAGTGTTGACAATAAATAAGATGAAACCAGTGAGGCAAAGACAGAAATCAATGAGGAAGAGCAAGAGGGAAATGATGGCGAAGAAGAGGGCAGTGAACATGGTAGTGATCAAGATGAGGAGGTTAATAGTCAAAGGGACAGTGAACATGATAGTCAAGGGGAAAATGTGCATAACCATGAAAACAATGAGAAAAGTCATGAGGATAACAATGATTATATGGAATAGGGAAATGATGAGGCATAAATGAAATTTGAAGAAGGGGACAGTAACAAAGAGGATGACACTGATGGGATAGGCAGTGAGAAATAAGACAACAAAGGAGATAGTCATGATAGTCATGACACCAATCAGCCTCCTAGTGAACATGAAAATGATAACAGTGTAGGGGGTGATGAAGAAGAAATGAGTCCTAATGATGAACAAAAACAAAGTGAAGAAAGTGCAGAGGCTAATAGTCCAAATGAAGACCAAGGTGACAGTACATACAACAATGAAGAAGGTGAGGGTGATAATAGTGTTGAGGATCAAAAGAGTAGTGATGAAACAGAGCAAGTAATTCCTGATGAAGATCCTAGTAAAGGTGAAGAAGTTGATGGCAGCACAAAAGGTCACATCAATGATAAAGACACTACCAAAACCACCATCACATCTCTTGCATGCACATACCAAAGAGGGCCAAGGCAAGTGTTTGTTGCCTCCAAAAGGCAAGGGACCTTGCCATCTACATCAACTCCAAGGCTTGACAAGGGAAAAGAAAAGATGGAAAAGGTTAAGAAAGGTAAGAAGAGCAAGATATCTACTCAAAAGCCTCAATTCATTGACCTAGACAGTGATAATGAAGATAAGGAGATGGCCACCAGACTGCTACTCCAAATCAAGGATGCACAAATTAAGGAGTGGGAGAGATATTTTGGCATGGAATAATACATCATTCAGTATTATAAGAATGATCACAATTACTTTAAGAAGATAAAAAGGGGTCTGGCCCTCCAGAAAAATATGACCAAGTACTATGCCATGAAACACAAGCTTGTTTGTGCCAAACTGAAGGAAGCCCTCTTTGAAGTCCAAACCCTAAAGGAGGAAAAAGAGCATGAAAACCTTGGAGTTCTAGCTTCAGCTTCTCAACAGGTCTCCAAGACCCCTTGAGGGAGGCCTCCACCAATTTTGAGAAAATTTGGAACACTTTTTGTTTTTTTGTGATTTTTAAGGCCCATTAGCGTAGCGCCATTGGCGCTATGCTAATCCATGGAGCATCCTCAGGAGGAAAAATAAGCATTTTTGGGTTTCTCATCATTATTACACTTTTTTCACCAAGTTTCAGATGATTTGGAGCAGGTTTGACCCCTCAAAAGGTCAAAAAACCCTTCTTTTTTCACCATTCTCCACTATTTCAGACCTGGCGCTGCGCTAATGGCAGTCTTGGAATTTTGAAATTTTGACTAGACTATATGAGTTGGATCAGGAAACTACAATAATTTTTTTAAATTAGACTCATTAGGCTTTCCAACGAGCCATCACGGAGCCAAATCTGACATCAGGAAGGGGTCCAAAACTTGGTTGGAAAAGAGCCTATCTTCTGCGAAAAGTGGCGCTGCGCAAATGGACTGTTTAGTGTGTTTTTGGCAAAAAGTCAACAAAACACACTCATTTATTGCAAAATAATATTTTAGTGTTTTTTGAGGCAAATAACTCTAGAATTAGGTGCAAGAAGTTATTTTAGCATTTATTTCATGAGATATTTTGTGCCTTGGGCCTTGCATGGTCTCTTAGGCATAAATGACATTTATGGGTGATTTTGACTTTTTCCAACCTTGTCTAGTGTTTTTTCCCTCCTTTGCTGAGTTAAATAGAGCATGAGGGCTTCATTGTAAATGTTGGCATTTGATGAGCTTTGAGATCAATACGTGGTTTTTGTGAGCTTGGAGAAGAAATTGGTGTTGTGGAGTTTATGAATGGCTTGCTTGGATTGATGATGGAGAAGCTTGTTTGCAGGATCCCTGAGCTTGGTTAATGGTGATGTATTCTTAATTTTTTCATATTTTCTTGTTATCATTATGATTCATCCTTCTTTGTTTCAGTATAACAAAAAAGTATAGGTTGATAAATGCTCTGTGAAGCACCTTAGTCCTCCTACCTTCTATTGCCTTAATGTTTTCTTTTGTTGGGTCAGCTTAAGGAATTCTTAACTGCTCCTTAGGCCCACCTAAACTTGTTTGTTTCATTAATGGATTAGTATGCTAGTTTACAAATATGTTTCATGGTAAGCGCTACTTATTTTATGCTATCTAAACTCTGTCTTGAAACCTCTCTTTTAAGTACTGCTTGCTAGGTTAAGTCAAAGAGGTCTTGTTTTGATCTTTCCCTTCGTCCATGCCTATCCGTTTGCCTCAAAGTTCTTTATAGCTTGATTTATGATGATTAGGAGTTCCCTCTTCATGAATTAAAGTTATTTGTGATCTTAAATGTTTTCTAAAGCTTGAAGGTGAAATTAATAGAAGTTAAATGAGTTTCTCGCCTTCTATATTTCATTGAAATTGTTTGTCTTGAATGGTTATTGGTTTAAGTATTTTCATTGAGCTTAATGGTTTGCCCTACCTCATGAGTTATATGTTTTTCTTATCAGTTTTTAAGACCTCCTTGTTATAGGTATTTGATAAAGGATTCTTGATTGACCTTTGCCCTACGTTATTCACCAACTTGATGTCCATCCCACTTCACAAATAACCTTAAGGATCCGTTAACCTTGCTAGATTGGCCCTGTAATTCACTTTGATTCATTATTAAGATATCCATGACTTTCATTGACTCCATAGCCCAATTATTTAAAGACCTATCACTCCACCTATTCTACCTATACATCTTACCCAACCAAAACAAACAACAAACCCTACACTTAATAACTGGCCTACTACTAAATCACTAAATCACTACTGATCTACTAAATCACGGGACATTAACAGGATGATCAGTAATAAAAGGACTATTTCACAAGATTCATGTGTTGGACTATTTGGTGAAGTGCTTCTCACTTTTTATGTGTTTATTTCTTTGTTTCCATACTTATGTGTTATTAAATCCGAATTATTTTACAAAAAATTGATGAACATAATTTGTTGAAAGATACACTCTGATTCTGGTTGTAGGTAATTTAAATGTTTTCCTATGATATTACATTAAAGAATTCTTAAATTCTCTTTTTCTTAATTGAATCTATTTCATTCCTTCTATTACACTTCATTTAAATCTGAAAGATCTAGTTATTTCACCTACCTTTCCCTGTGAAAACCCTTCGAAAATCTTAGACAGATCCATGTTAAGTTGTAGACTTCGTATCCCAATGGAATTTTAGGCATTTAATCAACCAAACCAATTAAAAAAATATTAAACAATCAAAGAAACAATTGAACATTAATAACTAGCATAATATAATAAATACAACAAACTTAATTTTGACAGAGAGATCCCTCTCTGAGTTTAGGAAGTCTAGATCCTAAACTCCAAATTGGTTTTGTGGTTACCTATGTGTTTTTTTCCACAACCTCGGAAATTACAGAGTGATAACACTACTAGAGAATTCTTTGTTGGCGATCATATGGAATGAAGCTACAATATCCAAGTACCACACAAAACCCATTACTGATGACACCATGTATGCGATGAGGGTGAATTCAAACTTGAACCGTCAGGCCAATGCTTCACCTGCTCTCCCTCCTGAGGCCTTCTTGTTGTTCCTCTTTTGTGGACAATTTGTGGTATAGTGTCCATGCTCATGACAATTGAAAATTTTTTCCTTTGAAAAGTCTCATTTCTTTCCTGCCTTTGTAGACTTAGATTTGGAATGGGACGCCTTCCCATTTCCTTTCTTAAACTTTCATTCCAAGGCACAATTCTCCTCATCATCAGTCTTTGATAAGGATCCATCTTTGGTGCTATGCCCGAATTTCTTCTTATGCCAGATCGAACCATAGTTGCTCCCAATCTAATAGCTTCTCCCTCCCATTAAAGAGTCCTGGTAGCTATGAAAACTCTTTGGAAGGCCTAAAATAGCTAGGCTCACCAAATCATACGAGGATACATTTATCCCAAAAATTCCAATCTTATCTCGACATCGAGTGAACTTCGTCAAGTATTTTTGGATCATGTCACCCTTATTCATTTTGATCTTCCTGATCTTGTATTTTAGCTCCAACTTGATTTGGTCACTATTATTCTAATACATATCTATCACGGCCTTCCACATAACATATGGAGTCACCTTCTTATGGAGACTCGAGACAATATGGTCTCAAACTCCCTCTAACTAGATCCTTCTTGCCTTTGCTAAATTCTTCTTCCATGCATCAATAAGTTGAGCATCCACTGTTGCGGGTTGAGCGACATCAGTATCTATGAAAGCCTTCAGTCCATTGTCCTTGAGCACTACCTCCATCTTATCCTTCCATGCCATGTAATTGGAATTTCCCTCGAGTGCATATTCAAGTCTCAAAGCCATTGAAAGACATCTTGATCTGCTGCTAGATCCTGAAGAATAAATCTGCAAATTCGAACTTGATCAAAACAAACTTTGTTTTTCTCTTCTTATTGTGATTCATGGTGCTCTCATACCATGTAGAAAATATAACAACACGATTCAATATGATGTTGTAGTGTACTAAAACAATATACCTAATACTTCTACAGTTTGCAGAAACAAAACGTGATCATACAATCACATAACAAATAAGAGCAAGAGACAATCAATCACACAATATGTATCTGGGGAAAGGATGCTGCCTAAAACCCCACTATGTGTATATTGTATAAAGTCAAGACCATGAAAAAATACAATTATTTTCTATCTCAGAGAAATTCCTGCACTCTACAAATTGTCTCACTCTGATCTAGGCAAAATCAATCAGTTACTTAACCAATTATCAATGTTTTCTCAACCGTCCTTGCTCACGCATTCTTGGAGGAATTATCACCCTATTAAATAGGAAATTCCCTTGAATTGATTGCGCAATGCATGCTTGGACTCCACATGACTCTATAACTGACCCGTACAATTTTCTAATTATACAACTGATAGTTATTATCCCTTTAACCCCAGTCTCAACCAGACCTTCCTTCGAACTGACATGCAACAACAATTATAGTGAATTATCAGTTAACTGATTGATCACCACTTGTGAATTAAATAATATTTAATTCACTAGATCTCTCACTAGCTCATCACTTAGTTATAACTAGTTATACTGATTTTAACTCAATTAATTGAGTTAACTAATTACAACTCACAAATAATTGTAACTAGACCCCCTTAAATCATGGGAGAAATCTACATTCCACCTCTCTAATCATCAACTTGAATTTCCTAAGCTAACTCAATCATTCTGACTTAGTTAACTAATACAAGTTGTCATGAAATGAAATTACAATTTCTCTTCCAATTTAATTAAGGGAAAATTAAATGAGAAGCCCCCTTGGGGTGCCATTTCTTGGTTGCTACATCACCATAAGGCCCAATGAGGACGAAAAATTCCAACCACTTCTACCTCTTTCTTGGGGATTTTGTGCCTTGACATCCACTAGATAGAGTATATTTTCCCATCTGAGTTCTTGAAGAAGGGGATCCAAAAGACGATAATTGTCACTAGATCCAAACCAAGGATCTTCACCCATCCTAATTTTTTGTTCATCCCCAACTCACTAGGTTACCCTAACTAGGGCCTTCCAGACAATTGAACCCTTATTTGATTTTTGAGGATGTATAAACCACATGGAAATTGACATCCTAGGAAAGTACTTTGCTCTAAATGGAGTTTACTTAGGCGAGTCTCCATAAATTCCTGCCTGCAAAAGCTTTGGAAAAAATATAAATATCTTTTATACCCCACCCTATGAGGTCCTTTGAGCCAAATAAATGGGACCATTTTACTAGCAACATACTTTTATACTTCTGGATTCCATCTACCAAAATTTAAATTTGACTCTAATGATCATAGAAAGAATACCTTTAGGTATTGCAATAATAGAAGTTTAGGAAACTAGAATAATTTCTAGTATGAATTTCATCATAACCAAATGACCTCCATGAGAGATAAATCTAAGAGCCCAAATGAAAAATCCCGCTTCCACCTTTTTGACCATACATAACCAATATGCTTTCCTATGATTATTGGGCTTCATAATGAAACCCAAGGACTTGATCCCATCTTCGAACTACTCTCATTAGATAAATTTTGAGGTCTAAAATGGGCCTTAAAAAAAAATGTACAACCAAAATCAAATTTATAAGAACCAATAGGATTCAAGATGATGATGTCAACCATGGGGGATTATTCACCAATTTTGGAGTAAAAAATTAAAAAGATTAAAAAATAAAAAACTGCTTTTTCAACTTACCTGCCTATGATTTTACACAAATTTTGAGAGGGAGCACTTGTTGGATGAAAAATTTAATTCCTCATCCAAGGAGTATCCATGATACATACCTTCGATGGACCTGCTACACAAAATTATACAACATGGGTACTCCTTGGATGATGAATTAAATTCTGCATCCAACAAGTGCTCCCGTTCAAAATTTGAGTAAAGCCATAGGGAGGTGACTTGAAATATGAGTTGAAAAGTAGTTTTTTATTTTTTACTCTAAAATTTGATGATGTAATCTAATATTATTTTATTATTTCGAATATTATTTTATAATATTCCTTAGGAGGCCCATTTTAGACTTCAAAATTTCGCCAATGTCTCAATGATAAAGGGATTTTTCTCAATGGTAAAGGGATTATGGAAAAGGAAAAGATAAATAAAATAATTACAACTTCATTACAACTTGTAAGAATTGTAATGAATTTTTGTAGATAATCCCATTCCTTCATTAAAACTTGAGCACCCATTCCTCCATGTAGGAAATATCTTGACCGAATCTATATCAATAAGATTGTTCTGTCTCATGAAATTAGCAAAGGAGGGGTTTTGTAGATCCAACCGAGGGTTGGGATGCCGTACTTCTTGCAAGGATAATATGAAATTGGGATCACCCCCTAGAATGGTAAAGGGATTCACCGATGTACCTATGGAAACCAAATCCTCCCAATATGGAATGCGATCCTAATAAGGCGGATGGACATTTAATATTGAAACGAGAGAAACACAATATTTTAACTCCAATTTCAGAAAAACGACTAAAGGGAAAATGGAAGAGGAGATAACCTTGCAAGCAGGATTCCACCAGTAATCAACCCACTCGAGATTCCATAAACATTGACATAACAAAAGGACCATTTTTTCAAGTAATTCTCAAGCACTTGTCTAGCTTTTATCATAGAACACCTAGCCTCTTATATCGAAATAATATCAATATTTTTACTTGCAATAAGCCTTTTGATGACTAAATTTTTATGGGTTCCCATAAAACCCCTCGCATTGGAGAGAAAGATCATATCAATCATTTATAAAGGGAATTAATAGCTTCAAGGGTCTGATAAATTGAAACTTTTTTACCTCTCTTGATATTCATTAATTTCTTTTCCCAAACTTACTGAAAATTGGATTTTCACCCTTCTAGATTGTGGGGAGAAAATCCAATGCAAGACCTCGGCTTGATGGAGGCACTTCAATTTAACATGAGGGAAACAAGAATACCTCTTCTTCTCTTAAGGAGCATGGACAAGAGACATGATGGCATGAGAGGGGGTTAGATTCTAAGCAGAGGGAAAATCGGCCTCAGGTACTTGTGGTTGAGGATTAGAGGAGGAAAGGGGGTGAGAAAACCATACGGAGGCCATGGTACAAAAACACCCAGAAGAGGATTAAGGGGAGGACCCAAGAGGAGAGGGAGAAATAGAATATGAAACTAGAGAAGAGGAAAATATAGAGCTATAAACCTTACCAAAGGATCCCATACAATCCTTTGAGACAACTGCAGAGGAAGGAGATGATTGGGAAATTAATTCAACTAGAGCTAAAGAAGGAGGCACCTGTAAGGAACCTTTAGAGACATAAGTGACATTATTCTTCAAAAATCTAATATTTTCATAATTATATGAAACATGGCCAATCCTTATGCAGCTAGTCTATGTATGGTCAACCTTGCGATAGATGAAACACCACAAGGGGAGCTTGTTAAACACACACATGGTAAAAACACAAGGGAAAAGATAAGTGTGAGTTTTGTTATTATTCACCATAGATGTACATTTATATCACATTGGTGTGATCCTTGGATTCCCATTCCAAGTGGTCCCTTGGACTCCATTTGTCACACCTACCCGTTGAGGATTAGGTGTCCAACATTCCCCCCCCTTAATCCGAAAGGGTATGTGTGAGTCGAAGAAGAGAGTTGTAATAAAAATATGCAAAGTATGCATGGTAGAACTTAGGTTGAACCAACTCTATGAAATTTTGGCATAAAGAGGTGGTTTAAGGATGACCACCAACACTGGAACGCTAAGTGCAGTTCCCGAAACTTTTCCAAATCTGGCAAGAAGCTGAGGGATTTTGCTAGAGGAAGTGTCCCTCATATTTGAAGAGGGAGACCTTCAACCTAGAAGAAGGGAGGTCTACAACCTGTGATGGTTTAAGGATGACCACCAACACTGGAATGCTTAATGCATTTCATGTAACTATACCAAAGATGGCAAGAAGTTGAAGTCTTCTGCTAGAGGAAGTGCTTCGAATTCTTTGAAGAGGAAGAATATCAACCTTGAATAGATGGTTTGGATTTGCTCATGGGAAGGAATGCTCATGGAATTCGTGTCTCTAGCTACAACTACGAATCTAAGTGTTGAAGTTATGAAGATGATGAGTTTAGTGAAAAGAGTCGCCTTCACTAAGTGGGCCCGCAGGCTATTTTTGGCGCAAGTCTATTTTTAGACTATGTCTATTTTTAGACATGATGATCATATTTCAGAAGTTGCAGGATGCTATTTGTGGATGGTTGATCAAGTTGGAAAAATAGATGAAATTCTATTTTTTAGAATATTGGGCGAAGTCTATTTATAGATTGTTAATCTAAAAATAGATGCATGTCGATTATTATTAGCTCTTAATAATGATCAGACTCTAAACAACAACTTATTCTCTTGGAGCACTTCAGTTCAGTGCACAGATGTGGCACATCAGCTGACAGAAGGAATTACGCTATTCCTAAGGGTTTAATGGAGCTATTGCATGGAGGACTCAGTTAGAACTCAAGTGGCAGAGTTATGACACAGTTGGAAGAAGTAGTTATGGAGTTGTATTTAGTTTAACTCAGTTAGACTCAGTTGAGCTAGTTGTATCTAGTCTAGCTGATTGATACACTAGTGAGAGTGGAGTGAATTAATTAGTTAATTAATTCATAAATAATAACTCATTAATCAACTGAACAATACAACAGTTAACTACAGTGCATGGCAGTTTCAGTGGAGACCAGTGGAGAGATAGGTGAAAGGGCAAGATAGACTATTTGTTGTGACTATTAGTGATGCATTGATTGCATCAAACACACAGTGGAGATGCCAATGAGGATTGCGCAGTCAAGGATGGAGTAATTCGAATTCATTCAGAGCTATTCTTCAGCAGATATTGTGTAGTGGAGGTAGGCTAGCAGGTGACAAATATCGGTGCATGGATTTGCAAGATTAGGCCTGATTAGTGTATGATGATTGTACTGTACTGAGAGCTTGTGATAAGCTTTGTATGCTTGTATGAGATTGTCATATGATCTCCATGTTACATAATATATAGTTGGGGTTTTCAGCTTCAGGCTTTCCTGGTTAAAAACTGTGTTATGTGTGATTGAATATTTTTGTTTATACTTCACATGTGTGTGCAATTAATTTTTTCCGCAAAAGATTAACAAGTGGAATAGATTCAGTATCTTGCATAAAGTTAAATAGTGTGAGATCAGGTGGATCTTGGACATATGCATGCATAGTGCATATAATTTCTACATACGGAATGACAAGTTGTGGCTCAGGCTTGCTTGAACTTCTATGTCTCTGGCTACAAATATGAATCTAGAATGACAGGTTGTGGCTCAGGCTCGCTTGATGTGGCTTCGAAGCTTGTAGATGACCACCATTTTCCTCCTTGTCAGGTACAAGGTGAGATGACGGCAAAAACTCAACTGCAATATTGTTCAATATTCGAGAACAAGTTCTGACATGCGACTTAAACATCTTCTTGGATGTTGTTGCCCATTGCCAAGAAGCGATCTATCCAAGATGAATCTTTGTTCTTGCAGGAGGTTTGTTTCTAAAGAATCTATGTGAAGAATGGGTGTGTCAACCACAATGCTTGCATGGGTGAATATCAAAACAATTATCTTTCATATGGCCAACTCGATCATAGTGTTGGCATTTGTCCTACATTTTTCGGTTTACATTCAAGGGCAGAATGCGGAACAGGCGAAGGTGCCGATGACGGCCCCGGTGTTGACAGACATATTTTTTGATGGGCTTGGAGTAGTCTGGAATATGAAAAGACACATCCTTGTCATATCCAAGACCAGTTCTATGCTTGTTGTGGACAAGTTGTTCCCAAGTTCTGATGATGGGCTTGGGAGGTGAAGTGTGAACATCTGCATCTGCATACAAATTTGCTTTTGAACTAGGCACTAAAAGTGAATCGACTTCAACATTATTTACTTGTTTCTTAAGGGAGTCTCTTTCAATGTTTTGAACAAAAATAGGTTCAGAATGATGACTCCACTGTTGTAATTCTACTTGCTGGAGCTGAGATTCAAGCTGCAAAAATTCAATCTTCTCATGTGCATTTTGCAGAAAAAATACAATATCAGACATAGTATCCTTGCTCATTTTTACCATCCCATCCACACTCAAACGTTTTAGAGTATTCAAAAACTCTAATATGCCATCAAGTGTAGCCATTGTCTCAGCAAAAATAAAGGCTTGACAATCCTAATGGAGGCTTATTTCAAATTCAAAAAAGTATCAAATGTCTAGAAAGTGATCATACAATACAATCTCACACACTAAAATGGAGATTAACCATTGAACGATTTGAAATCTTCTACTACTACTAGATCATAAAAGAGCGAGTAAAATTTATCTTATATAGAAGCTCCTTACATCCATTTCTATAATCGTAGTGTCACAAGTGGGCCTGAAACTAATCTCTAAATTGTTTAAATCCTTCTACAAAGGCCAAGTATGAACTCTGTTGACTACAATTCTGCTACCAATTTAGAAAAATTTGATAGAAAATCCATAATCGTACTTGCTTCTCATAAAAACTTAAAACAACCAAGTTCAAAACCCACATCATTTACTTCGAATTAAAGCTAATCAAATTGAAATACCTCTACTTTCTTCAAGCAATGTTAAAATGAAAAGTACTGATAAGTATTGATTTATCTAATTTTGTCTCTCATTTTCTTCTTCCATTATTCTCCTTCCTTAGGGTACAAAAAATTTCAATTTATTCTCCAATTTTGCATTTTTCACTCTTGTATTTCTAAACCATTAGAGAGGGTGAACACCACCTCCTCCAGTTCAGTAATGCGCTTCTCCAGTTTAGTGATGCGTTCCTTAAGCTCAGACTCTCTCTCCCTGAACGAAAAAAATTGAACAGTTTGTATTCCTTGACCAATGTACATGCCAAGAATAGACTGAAATTTCCATGCTGCTTCAACACAGACACACCACGGACCAGCCAATTCAACAAAAATATGCCACTGCATGCAACTATGATACCATAATAGAGAAAAGGCAATCAATATAGCTTCGAGTTCGCATCATTTTTTTTTCGGTGCAACTGCAAAGTTTTGCATACAAAGACAACTATATATTAACTCCGAGCACATTAGTTCAAGTCTATGAAAATTAATATTACATGCCGAAACTAAGTTCAAAATGTTCTAACATGTTTAAAAATCCAAATGACAAGTGATTGTCAGCCTGTTTGCAGCACACTTTAACGTCTGCCTCCTGTTTGATGAAGCATGGCATCAATATCATCCCCATCCTCCATTTCAAGTTCTACAGGATTTTGTTCCCCTCATAAACGCCTCTCATCAAACAGAAAAGCTATGGAGTTAAAATCGGATTGCCTATTGCCATTCAACTTTGACTTCAACGCTCACCTCACCATAATTTTCTCCCTTCAACGCATATGAACCAGAGGTCATACATACCAGCAGAAGCAGAATTCGAGAAAGGAACGAGTGGGTGGATTCTTGGAGAATGGAATATGGGAAAAACCATATGTCTAATTTGCAATAAATGTGGAAGGTCCTAGAAAAATATCCACGAGATGAATTGTTACAGAGTATACTTCTCCTGCGTAAAGAGCTTGAATCTATTTTGGGCTATGTTCATAGTCCACCTGGTCAGCTCTTGAATATTCCATGTGGCTAAAGACCGAACTGGATAACACCTCTCTTGTCTAAAAATTAGACCCACACAATTATAATTAGACATTGAGAGAATGGAAAACAATAACAGAACCAAAGTAAATAGGAAATCTCACATGCATGCTCATTGGTTACCCTAGTTAATGTGAACCCGTGTGTGTGTTTGCAGCATAGATAATCAATTCGCCATACCCGTCAACCTTGTTGATATGCTCAAAGCTCTGTGTCAACCTTGTTGAATAACTATAACAAACAAACAAAAGCCCAATTTCAACAATAATAGACTCTGCAGAAAACTTTCATGCCAAGCATCCCCTGCAGCCAGAGTTGGCGACACTATAATGACACACCTAATCACAGTAGATTTTCAATTGGATTTTTTTAACAAACTCAGAGCCTTGTCAGCTAATGGACAATATGTATGTCTTCCGCTTGCGTATGCTAGTAAAAGATATCATTGCGTAAATGACCGATTCATTGAAACCCCACGACCCTGGTAATGAGTAAGTTGAATGAAGCCCGTGGACAATGATCTTCTCTTCGTTATCCGTAGGCCAACGCATGGCCACTGCTTAAATTTGAATTTTGAGGCGGCTGGACCAACGATGGAGAAAAAGGCAAATTTTTATGGAGTGGTGCAGCGAATGAGATATGGTTCGCATAATTCACTAGTGTCGACACTGCGCCACAACTCAGAGAGTGGGCACTCTCTTCTACCATGTGGAAGTTTTAGTGTGTCATTGAATGTGTACCACACACGAGTTGGCTAATCAGCCACGATTACTCAATTGACCGCTTCACCAACCTTTTGTTTTGATTCCATGCACCTACAGAAATTTCTTAGCTGTATCACTCATGAATTTAAAAAACGAAAGTCTCACTCTTATCAATTTATTTTATACATGTGTTTTATGTGGTCTGGTAATAAATTTATCTAACATAATCAATCACCTTCACCAGTGCACATTTTAATGTGGTATGGTGATGACATTTATCTAACAGAACAAATTACTTTCACCAGTACACGTTATCAATATCAAAACTGTGTTTTTTATATAAATTTTACCCAGGTATCTGTCACTTTTACCAACACACATTATCATTTTCAATACGTTCTTGTTTTTGCCTATTCAGTTTACTATTAATATTAATATTGATGATATGAACCTAAATTTATTTAAAACAATAAATCACTTTCAGCAATACACATTATATTGTTATTTTTACTTATTGTTCTTATCTATATTTAGATTGGTATTTCATTCCTACGTTATTTCTTCAGAATTTTATTACTTTATTCAATATGGAAAATTAAATAAAATAAATAATATAATATTAAAAAATAAATAAAATAGATATCTCATATTTATATTTATTTTGTTAGATCTTAATTTTTGTGATCTATATTGTAAATATATTAATCTTTCGGATTAATCGCATCATTAAGATTTGGTTGATTTTTAGAGTCAACTAATATGGTTTATCCTTGTTCCTTTGTCTAAAAATAAATCACATTATATTAATTCAAACGTTAGTGTGAATATGAAAACGACTATTATTTATATATGAAAAACATTATTATTTATTTATTTATTTAATATATATTTATATATATTTAAAATTATTGTGAACATTTCAATGTCCTTGAGAATGTTTACTATTTATTTACAAGATAAGAGTCATTAGATACACCATTATAAGTCTTAGATACGATTGTGGTTGCAATAATATAAATATCGTTTGGGGATTTCATGCTGCTCATTGCAAAATAAATTTTGTCTTTGAGTGTTTTACTCTTTTATATATATATATATATATATATAGAAGGTTATTATTAAAGAATCCATTAATAATCTAATTGTAATTTTGGAATACATTGATGTTTTTGAAAAATTTCTACCATAGTGTTGAAGGTTTGAGGTTTGAACATTTAATAAAATATTTACTTTCCTTAGATAACTGTCTCTTGATTATTTAATGAAGTATTTGCTCAAAAAGTTTAGTTTTAGTTCTAGTAAGGGGGTTCATATATTTTTAAACATTTTTTTGCAATAAGGAGAATTGTTATTCTCCTATGATATCCCCCCTAATTCACCATTTTGATGAGATTAAACACATAACACAAATATCATGGATTTGGCAAAGCTCTTAAGGTCCATCACAATAACATTAACATAGGTGAGATTGTCCAAACTTTCCATCTTGATGTGGATTATACAAGTTCAACAAAGAATTGGAGCACTACATGTAATTATTTTCAAGTCTAATATCAGCCATGTCCAAAGGGGAATCTACTTGTAGTTTAATTTGCTTAGAACTTGACTTAATTCAAGGTCCATTGAATAACATAATTTGAGCATGAGATGAGTCTTCTCAATGCATGTAGGAATTAGATTATGAAAAATCAATTTTTGAGGTGAAAAATTATCAAGAGACATGTTGATCATGTTAGCCCCCTATTAATTTTTTGACAAGCAAACAGGGGGTCAAACTGTCTTTGAGCTTTCAAGGAATGCATCCCCTCTGAAAACACATCATCCTTGAAGCC
Source organism: Pinus albicaulis (assembly GCA_034641835.2). Lineage (NCBI taxonomy): Eukaryota > Viridiplantae > Streptophyta > Pinopsida > Pinales > Pinaceae > Pinus > Pinus albicaulis. Next base: position 1,334,469,899 of record CM076574.1, read on the forward strand.
TCCTTGTGCCTTGCCCTTTGATAAATCCTTACTGCTATTCCCAGTTTTAAGGCCTCTCTGTTTGTGAAGAAAATGCCCAAAAGACCTCTTTTTCCCTCTTATTTCATTCCCTCTAAGCCTATGTTTTCATTATTCTTCCTCCCCTTCTAAATTCCCCTCTTACCCTTTAACTCATCCCAAACCCCCTTTTGAATCTTTCAAATACCTTTGATTGGTTTAAATAATCCCTTATTCCCCTTACCGAATACCTCCTTTTGGCCTTAAAAAGCATTAAAAATTGGCCAAAAACCCACTTTCCACTTTATGACAGGCTAAGCCCCTTTTAGGCCAGCCCCTTAACCACTTCCCCATATGCCCTGTGCCCAGAACCAAGCGCTTAAGGTCTGTGGCGCTAATCACAATCAGAACATTTATACGGGCGCATTTTTTTGTTAAACCACAAAAATTCCGATGCGATAGTGTTTTGATCTGTCGGCCTTCGAAATAGTCTCCACCGTTGATCTTGAAGCAATCCAACGGTCGGGTGCTAATCGCATCGCAACCCCATCGCCAATCGGAGATTTTGTAAAGCACCATTTGTGTTACGCCGATTGTCAATCCCCGAATACATCCCTGTTGTTCGTTCCCTTAGATCCGACGACCCTCATTTCTCCTGCTCCACTTCTAGACCTCCATCTCTCCCCCCGCCGATTTAATCTCCACCGTCAATCCCCTTCACGATCCAACGGTTGGCTTTGAATCGCTTCATCGCCAATCGGAAGTTCTTGAATGTGTCACCCCCGTGCCCTCGATTGCAATCCTTCGATTCGATCTTAGCCGCCCATCCCTTCAGATCCGATGGCCAGAATCTAATCTCTCTCTACTCGTTTTCCTTTCATCGGAACCTCCTTTAACTTCATCACTTAATCACCACCGTTGATCCCCATTCCGATCCAACGGTCATCGCTCTGTCGCCCTATCGCTAATCGCAAATCATAAACGGTGCCCCTCCGCCCTTTGCGATTGCAATCCTCCGATTTTAATTCTTGTCGTCAATCTCATATAAGATCCAATGGTCATAGGCCAATCGCCCATCGCCAATCGAAATTTTTAACTGAGTCATCCTCCGCTTTCCCCGATTGCGATTAGCCGACCCGATCACAACCGTTCGTTTCTTTTGATCTAACGATCCGCATCAAATCGCCCTCCACCCACGCCGAGTCCCACATCATAGGCTCCGCTTTCATGCATTTCTTGCGATTAAAACTTTGGTGTTTTAACACTAAAGTGCCCTTTATTCCGCCCACTTACTATTAACCCCTCCATTCATGGATCTCAACCGTTGGTCGCCATTGCCATATATGATCCAACGGTCTACGGCCCTTATTACCCCAAATCTTCATCAGGACATTCCTTCCACCTTTCTGCAGTGTTTTTCACCTGTTTTTCCACATCCATCATTTCCGCCACTCATTCCTCCAGGCCTCCAAAGCATTCTTCCGCCATCTCCCCTGGATTTCTTATAACAGGTTTATTACATTTGTGCAGGGATTACAAAGTGGAAAATTCACATAGCCTTCACGGCCGTAGCAACTGTGATTCAATGCGCAGAAATAATCTCTCAGCAACGGTAAAGTGTATCAGTAACAAAGAGGATTAAAGGGGTTTAATCCTGTTTTTGAATAATTAATGCTTAACCCCGTGTTCAAAGGAAGAAAGCACAATTTGAAGACCAAATGCACACGAAACAAGCCATATCTGTGTTTAATGTTAGCAGGGCACCGTTTCTCCAAAAAGGACACCTTCCTACAGAAGTCTTCATGCCTCCTTGAGCCCAAAAACAGTTAATTACACTGACAGAAGCTTCTTAAAGACTGTCAGAACCAGCAGTTATGGAGTATGGAGGCCCGCGGACTTTCTATCCAGTTCACCATTTCTAGAAGGCCAGCGTAGAGTTCCAAGCAGCTAGAAGGACTTCACGAAACATCAAAGGTCAAATATCGACCTGCCAAAGACCCCTCAGCCATACTATGAAGTAAATACAACAATGTAGTGCCATTAAGCAACAGGGGCGTGGATGATTCCTCCATGTTGTCTTAATGAATCAATTTAATGTTCATCATCCACTCCTGTTACTCGTTTTTCTCCTATAAAATTCCCCAAGAACAGATTGTGTATGGTTCCAGATTTTCAGAAAAATATGCTGTGAGAGAATTTTGTATGCATTTTTTGTGGAACTTTTATATGGGTTAAAAGAGCTTTGTCGGGTTTTTCGGTGATGAGAGTTTGCATTTTTAATGAGGATTCGGCCTTTGTGCTTCACGGTCTGTAACTCTCATATATGTGATAGTTTAATTTTTCGTCCGACCTTCATCCCATATACGTTTTGTATCATGTTCTGGAATGTGAGTGGCTCACTGGTTTTTGGTATGAATTTATCCTAATTGATACTCATGCTAGAACCTGTCAAGCGCTTTAAATATGGTTCAGGCATGATATACTGTTTCATTTTCCACTTCAACCATACTTCTGCTATATTATCTTCTATGGGATGTTATTTTTAAAATGCTATTATCATGTATGGATTCTTAATTTTGTAAGCCCATTACATGTTGATATTTGTTTCTGGATATCATCCCAATGACAGTTAGTATTATCTCAATCTTTCATACGCAGTAAACACCTTCTGATTATTCACCTCTGTGAGGTATTTTAGAACCCAGCCCTCTTTACAGTAAGCTGCCTTTGAATTGTCTGATACATTTTTATTAGAGTTTCACACCTTGCCACTGCAGTATTGCTTTCCCTGTGTCAAGTTCCTGAAAGTTTTGGTCCCATTCAAATTAACCTTCCTGTTTACCAGAGATAGCATGAGAGCCTTTTTCTGATAACTTCCCATATTATATCATATGCTCCTTTCTGTATAAGATGTACTAAGCACTGGTCTTTCACAACTCAAGGCTGTCTCTAGGATCAACAACATATTTTTGGCGCCGTTGTCAGGGAAGCGAAGTTGAGAAAAGTTAAATCCCTGGGCCTCAACAAAAAATTATTCACTCTTCAAATAGGTGAGCATGGAGAGTTGATAGTTGTAGATCCCTCACCTTGGCAACTCCACATTCATTCATCAGAAAAATTTACTTGCAGTCCTGGCTCCTCGTAAGCCACACCTGAGGTCAGATACGTCTCAGCCAAAGACACCCTCTATGTCTGATCCAGAGAAGATCCTACGTAGAAGGAGTTGGAGGGAAAGGCAATCAGTCCATACTGATATCCCTAAATTTTCTTTAGATTAATTTTTGTCCTCCTCCTCTCAAGTTGCCTAAGTGCAAGGTCCCGACTCCACTGTGGGAGATACCAACTACTACTCAGGTAGTCCACCCTGGGGAGGTGTCTGAATTAGAGATGACTTTCACCCTACTCCCGAGGTCGAAGAGGTCAAGGAAGTCACCGAAGTATATGCTATTAACAACCCACTGTTCCCGTCAACACCTCAAGCTGCTGTCCAATACATTCCTATTGTCATTCACACTTCACTTCCACCTCCCCCTCCTCCTTTTACACATCAAACTCTTGCACTAACTCCACCTCCTCCAATGGCCAATGTTCCTGGCTTCTTGTTAAATAAATATGCCCCCCTGGCATTACCTCAAGTGTTGAATGATATACCACAGGACTATCTAAAGATCTTACCCCGATTCAATGGGGAAAATGAGATTGAAGCTCAAAAACATCTTGAGGTCTTCTGCTCTTTTGCAGAGAACTTTAATGTGGAACACCTAGATCTAGTCTTAAGACTATTTGTGCAATCTCTTGATGGTGAAGCCAGAAAGTGCTTTAAGACATTAGGAGACCGTTCCATTACCACTTGGGAAGGAATGGAAGATACTTTTCTCAGAAAATGGGGAGAGAAGAAAGAGCATGGACATTGTATTACTGAGTTTAACACACTCAAGAAAAGACATAATGAAGGGGTGTCAGAATTTACCAAGAGATTTAACAAGTTGTATTTGAGCCTTCCTACTGATATGAAACCTCATCAAACTGTTGCTAAGGTTGTCTTCGTGGCAACTTTTGACTCAGAATTCGATTTCTCTCTGAGATAAAGAAAGCCTGCCACCCTTGATGATGCTCAAACAGATGCACTAGAGCTGGAGGCAAATTTTGCCTCCACTGGTAAATCAAAGGGAAAATATGAACAAGATACTAGAAGAAAAGGTAAAGAAGAGGTATCCACCTCTAGCCAAGACAGAGACTCAGCCAATGACAGAATTGAAGAAATGAAAAAAATGATTAAGAACCTTTCTATTAAGCTGGTCAAACTTGAATTGGAGGCCAAGAATTCATCCTCCAATAATTTCCAGAATGCTCCAAACAGGGGTTACAATCCCCAGTATAGGAAGCCACCCTTGCAAATACTACAAAGGGAACGAAAAGAGCAACAATATCAGGTACCACACCTGCTGTAATTGGAAGGTCAGGTAGATGGTCCTACTGAAGACGTTGCCTATGAGCAAGAGGGTGCATATCTTGCTTTTTCGAATAGTGAGGAAGTATAATGCCCCTTGCAAGGAAGTGATGGAACCGAGATCTCATTACAAGAAGAAGAGAAGGCTAGAGGCACAAAGGACCCTGAGATTGATGACTATTGTAAGATTTTTTTTGATTTCATGCAAGCATAGTTCAATAGAAGATATGATCTCAGATCTTCTAGGAAAAGGACTCGTACTCAAGATCAGGAAGAAGAGCCACCCCAGAAGGAAGCACCTGCTCAGAAGGAATCGACAATGCAAAAGGTCACAGACAAAGGTAAGAGGCCTCTAAACGAACCTTTACAATCTAATGATCAAATTCCTCCCTCTTCAAAAGTAGTCATTTGCCCTAATACCAAGTCTATGTCAAAAGAAGCCAAACTCTTGGCCAAAAAGAAAGAGTCAAAGGAGGTCGTAATAGAAAAGTCCTCTCCTACCTTTAGTCTACAAAAGGAGCTTGAGAAGATCAAAATCCTAGTTCCCTTGACTAAATTATTGAAGCAGCCTGCATATCAGTCCCAGGTCACCTCTTTCATGCTCCCTCCAGAAGCAGCACATATTCCAGATAGTCTGAACCTTCAAGAATAAAGACCTATGGTTGTATTTGGCCCCCATGTTGAGGAATTAGATGCTTCTACTCCTCCTTTGTACGTGTCCCTAGTGATTCATGACCTGTTATTATATAACTGTATGTTAGATTCGGGAGCTTCCCATAATCTATTGCCTCTGACAGTCATGGAACAACTAGGATTACAAATCACTCATCCATACAAGGACCTATATTCATTTGATTCCAAAAGAGTTAAATGCCTGGGTATGATCAAGGATTTGGTGGTCAATTTGGCCCAAATCCCAGCAAAAAGTGTGGTGATGGACATCGTGGTGGCTGACATCCCGGCTCACTTTGGCATGTTGCTGTCAAGGTCCTGGGGGACAAAAATCGGTGGGTCAATCAAGTTGGAATTAACATATGCTAATATCTCTATTTTTGGTGGCCAGGAGAGGAGGTTGTACAGGGAAACCAGATTTGTTAAGATCGTTACTAAGGCTGATAACTCGGTTAATTCACCAGTCTACAGTAAAGAAGGTGATTTCTCATGTTTAATGCTAGAGGAAGACCAACATTATGCTCAAGAACCATCATTCTGCCAGATCAAGACCGAGCAGTCCATAGAGAGCCATGAAACAAGAATCTAGACACTTCGTTTTGATGGAGCAAACCCCAGAGAAGGTAATGGGGATGGAGTATTATTGATTTCTCCTACAGGCCAATGGGTCCCATTATCTTTCAAGCTAGAGTATGAAACCACTAATAATGTGGCTGAGTACGAAGCACTTCTGTTAGGGTTACAGACAGCCAGGAGTATGAACATACCGAGTTTAAAGGTTCTAGGAGATTCGGAACTGGTGGTTAGACAAGTGAAGAATCAGTGCCAAATCAGACATCCTAGGCTAAGGGATTATAGGAACAAGGTTTGGGACCTAGTGGAGAATTTTTTCTTGGCATTTAATATTCAGTTCATGCCCTGGGAGAAGAATAGGATGGCAAACTCCCTTGCAGTTGCTGCCAGTACTTTCCGTCCACCTCAGAACCCTCTCTTAAGATACGAAATTGAGGTACGTTATCGACCATCAATCCCAGATAACATTAAGAATTGGTAGGTGTTTGAGGATGAGGAACAAGTGAAAATATTCTTGGAAATAGTTGGGGAATTCTCAAACATGGAGATTGATGCTTGTGAAGAAGAAGAGGTTGAAAACACTCCAGAAAATAAATGTGTGGCTGGCCATAAAGTTCTGCAACTAAAAGGCAACGTTACACCCCGAGGACTAGTGCCCTTAGAAAGGTTGTTTAACAGAAACAATGTCCCACTGCAGCCGAGCAAAGTTGTGGAGGAAAACCAGGTAGAAGATCTTAACCTTGGTATTGATGATGACTCCAAAATTGTGAAATTATCCAAGAAGGTCCCAGAAGAATATAAAGAGATATACCAAAAATTATTTCAGTCTTACAAAGATGTGTTTGCATGGTCTTATCAAGACCTAAAAACCTTTGATATCAGCATCATGTAACATAAAATCCCTTTGAAAGGAAATGTGAAGCCGCACAAGCAGAAGCTTAGACAAATTAATCCCCTGTTGCTTCCCTCCATTGAGAAAGAAATCAAGAAACTGTTGAAGGCCAAAATCATTGTGCCATTGAGGTATTCTGAGTGGGTAGCAAACCTAGTCCCTATCTGGAAAAAGAATGGAGAAATAAGGCCATGTGTTGATTTCCAAAATTTAAACCGAGCATCCTTAAAGGATTATTATCCACTGCCCAAGATGGATCACATCCGGCAGAAAGTGGTAGGAGCTTCTCGGATGACGATGATGGATGGATTCTCGGGTTACAATCAGGTGGTTGTACTACCATAAGATCAGAAGAAGACTACCTTTACCACTCCTTGGGGTACGTTTATGTATGCTAGGATGCCTTTTGGGTTGATCAACGCAAGGGCCACTTTTCAGAGAGCCATGGACATTGCCTTTGTTGGGGAGCAAGATAATTTTGTGGTAGTATATCTGGATGATATCACTGTGTTCTCAAAACATGATGCAGAGCACATTGAACACTTGCGTAGAACTTTCGAGAAGTGTAGAAGGTACGGTCTCTCTCTCAATCCACAAAATTCATTGTTTGCATTAGAAGAGGGTAAGATTTTGGGACATATTGTAACCAAAGACAGGTTAAAAATAGATCCTAAGAGAGTAGAAGTTATAAATAGCATTTCTCTTCCCAGAAATAAAAAGGAGGTGCAGGTGTTCCTAGGGCGCATTAACTTTCTAAGGAGGTTTATCCCTAACTATGCTGAGATAGTTAGACATATAACTGACATGCTAAAGAAAAATAATGAGGTAAAATGGTCCCAGGAATCATGAGAGGCGTTTTACAGGATAAAAAATGCATTTGCTGAAGCCCCTGTGCTAGCTGGACCAGACTATGCCAAACCTTTCATGATCTTTTCATTTGCATCACCTCATACAGTGGCAGGAGTTTTATTGCAGAAAAATGAAGAAGTGTATGATCAGCCCATCGTTTTCTTCAGTCAGGTGCTCCGTGATGCTGAGCTGAAATATAACATATTAGAAAAGCAGGCTTATGCTCTGGTGAAGTCTCTCAAGGCATTTTGTATGTATGTCCTATAGTCACACATCACAACATTTGTGCCCACAGCTGTAGTAAAAGATATCCTTATCCAAGGGGATAGTGAAGGAAAAAGGGGGAAGTGGATTGCCAAAATACAAGAATATGAGCTAGACATTCACCCTACCAAACTGATCAAGGGACAAGTGCTAGCCAAAATCTTGTCTGAGTCAAACTGTCAGGCTCTGGGTATAAATCTGTCCATGATAGCAAATGAGGATTCTGAGAAGAAACAAGAGCAACAGGGAGTATAGATAACTACTCAGAAGAGACATATGAAGTACCTCATCAGCCCGTGGTACAAAGAGATAGTGGAATATCTTCTAACACTCAGCTGCCCTCCTAATTGTGACAAGGTTAAATACAGAACATTAAGGTTGAGATCACATAAATTCATTGTTGTCAATGGTTGGCTGTACTGACGAGATCCTTCAGGTATTCTACTCTTGTGTCTCACAGAGGATGAGGTAGAGAATATAATGGCTGGATTTCATGAAGGAATCTGTGGGGGTCATTACAACTAGAGGGCCACTGCTCACAAAATCCTGAAGGTTGGTTTCTACTGGCCCAAACTCTTTGGAGATGTGTTTGCCTGGGTCAAAGCTTGTGAGAAATGCCAAAAATTTGCTGAAAAACAGAAGTTGGCACCTCTGCCCATGATCCCTGTTCACGTGGACGAACCATTCCAGAAATGGGGAATCGACTTTATCAGTGAAATAAATCCTCCATCAAGTGGTCAACATAAGTGGATATTAATTTCCACAGATTATTTCACGAAGTGGGTGGAAGCTGTATCTGCAAGGAATGCAATAGATGTTGTGGTAATGAAATTTATGGAAGAAAATTTCATATCCAGATTTGGCTGCCCTGCCAGGATAGTGATCGAAAATTCCTAGGCCTTCAAGTTTGAAAAGTTTGTCAGCTTCTGCCAGCAGTATAACATTGCGTTGGGTCACTCCATGGCTTATTACCCACAAGGAAATGGCCTGGAAGAGTCCTCAAATAAAACCCTGGTGAGAGCACTGAAGAAGGCTATCAACGAAAATCAGAAAAATTGGGATTCCCAGTTGAAATTCACTCTGTGGGCCAATAGGATTACCAGCAAGAGAGAAACCGGGAAGTCCCCATATGAATTAGTGTATGGGAGGGCAGTAGTATTCCCTGCACAATTAGTCTTTCCAGTAGCCCGATTCATGCAAGAAAGTCAGGAAGAACCCGATGATGTGACCAGGAGAATAAATCAACTGGTGGAGTTAGAAGAAACATGAAACCAGGTAAGTCAGAGGCTAACTGAATATCAAGAGAAGATGAAGGACCTTTTTTATCAGCATGCTAAGGACAGGAAGTTGCAGGTTGGGGATGTAGTGCTCAGATGGGATATTCGAAGAGCTGAAAAGGGGAAACATGGTAAATTCGACCCACTCTGGTTCGGCCCTTTTAAGATCATGGAACAAGGAGGAAAAAACACTTTCAGGTTGGAAAATTTACAGGGGGACTTGCTCGATGCCCCTATAAACGGTCAGTTCCTCAAACCTTACTTCCAGTTCCGATTAATGCCGAGAGAGCCTGACGTACCATACTGTACATTAGTTTTATGTTTTCATCTTTGTTCGAATGATGTGTGTGTCGTGATGAATCATGAAGAGAAAAATAAAAAGCGCTGAAGAGTGGTGTCCACACAGAAGATTAATAGGTGGTCTGCGAAGTTCTCGACACGCCCAGGGATGAAAGTGCCGTCCCCAGGTGGAGCCAATGTTGATCATGTTAGCCCCCTATTAATTTTTTGACAAGCAAACAAGGGGTCAAACTATATTTGAGCTTTCAAGGAATGCATCCCCTCTGAAAACACATCATCATTGAAGCCTCCTAGTGCCTTGCCCTTTGATAAATTCTTACTGCTATTCCCAGTTTTAAAGCCTCTCTGTTTGTGAAGAAAATTCCCAAAAGACCTCCGTTTCCCTCTTATTTCATTCCCTCTAAGCCTCTGTTTTCATCATTCTTCCTCCCCTTCTAAATTCCCCTCTTACCCTTTAACTCATCCCAAACTCCCTTTTGAATCTTTCAAATACCTTTGTTTGGTTTAAATAATCCCTTATTCCCCTTGTCGAATACCTCCTTTTGGCCTTAAAAAGCATTAAAAATAGGCCAAAAACCCACTTTCCACTTTATGACAGGCTAAGCCCCTTTTAGGCCAGTCCCTTAACCACTTCCCCATATGCCCCGTGCCTAGAACCGAGCGCTTAAGGTCTGTGGCGCTAATCGCAATCGGAAAATTTATATGGACGTGTTTCTTTGTTAAAACACAAAACTTCCGATGCGATAGTGTTTTGATCTGTCAGCCTTCGAAATAGTCTCCACCGTTGATCTTAAAGCAATCCAATGGTCGGGCGCTAATCGCATCGCAACCCCATCGCCAATTGGAGATTGCGTAAAGCACCATTTTGTGTTACGCCGATTGCCGATCCCCGATTACATCCCTGCCGTTCGTTCCCTTAGATCCGACGGCCCTCATTTCTCCCACTCTGCTTCTAGACCTCCATCTTTCCCCCGCCGATTTAATCTCCGCTGACAATCCCCTTCGCGATCCAACGGTTGGCATTGAATCACTCCATCGTCAATCGGAAGTTCTTGAATGTGTCACCCTCGTGCCCCCGATTGCGATCCTCCGATTCGATCTTAGCCGCCCATCCCTTCAGATCTGACGGCTGGAATCTAATCACGCTCTACTCTTTTTCCTTTCATCGGAACCTCCTCTAACTTCATCGCTTAATCACCACCGTTGATCTCTCCGAGATCCAACTACCATAGCTAATCACCCTCCGCCTAGCTAGGTGGTCCCACCATCATAAGTCCGACTTATTCGATCCATTTTCAGAACGCTCGAACCTTCAAACTTCTAGGCTTTACACTACACATTATTTCTCCACCATTACGCCACTATTCCGTAGGCCAAAAGAATTTTTCCGCCATCCCCTTGGTTTTATAATTGGTTTATTTCATTGATCACAGTGGTTTACAGAGTAGAAATTTCATTCGTCGTCATGGATTTACAAATACCGTGTTTTTTTGTAAAAACGTAGGTGTTGATTATTACGTAGCGGCAGAGTGTATCGCCAGTCGAGGATTAAAGGGGTTTAAGCCTTTTATTGAATAATTAACTCTTAACTCCACATTCAAAAGAAGAAGGCTAGCTTGAAGTATAAAGAGCACACAAAACAGCCATATTTGTGTTTAATATCAGCGAGACGTCTTTCTCCAGACAGTACACCTTCCCATTAAAGCCTCCATGCCTCCTCGAGCCCAGAAACAGTTAATTACACTGAGAGAAGCCTCTTAAAGACTATTAGAACTAGCAGTTATGGAGTATGGAGGCCCGCGGACTTTCTATCTAGTTGTTCACCAATTCCAGAAGGCAGAACAGAGAGCTTTACAGACAGAAAGTACTCCAAAGAAACATCAGAGGTCAGATATCGACCTGATAAAGACCGCTCAGCCAATACTATAAAGTAAATACAGCAATGCAGTTCCATTAAGAAATGTGGACATGGACGCTTCCTCCATGCTATCTTAATGAATCAATTTAATGTACATCGTCCACCCCTGTTACTGGTTTTTCTCCTATAAGTACCCCCAAAAAAATAGGGTGAAGGGTTCTAGATTTTCAGAAAAATATGCTGTGAGAGAATTTTGTATGCATTTTGTCGAACTTTTATATGAATGCAAAGAGCTCGTTGGGTTTTAGTGATGAGGAGTTCCATCTTTAACGAGGATTCTAGTCTTTGTGCTTCACAGTCTTTAACTCTCCCCTATATGTGATAGTTTAATTGTTCATCTCGTTTTCATCCATTTCGCTTGTATCATGTTCTGGAATGCGAGTGGCTCACCGGTTTTTGGTATGAATTTATCCTAATTGATACTCATGCTAGAACCTGTCAAGCGCTTTAAATATGGCTCAGGCGTGATATATTGTTTCATTTTCAAATTCAACCATACTTCTGCTATATTAGCTTCTATGGGATGTTATTTTTCAAATGCTATTGTCATGTATGGATTCTTAATTTTGTAAGCCCATTACATGTTGATATTTGTTTCTGGATATCATCCCAATGACAGTTAGTATTATCTCAATCTTTCATATGCAGTAAACACCTTCTGATTATTCACCTCTGTGAGGTATTTTAGAACCTAGCCCTCTTTACAGTAAGTTGTCTTTGAATTGTCTGATACATTTGTATTAGAGTTTCACACCTTGCCTCTGCAGTATTGCTTTCCTTGTTTCAAGTTCCTGAAAGTTTTGGTCCCATTCATATTAACCTTCCTGTTTACCAGAGATAGCATGAGAGCCTTTTTCTGATAACTTCCCATATTATATCATATGCTCCTTGCTGTATAAGATGTCCTAGGCACTGGTCTTTCACAACTTAAGGCTGTCTCTAGGGTTGACAACAGGATCATTGTTTGCTAATATACTATATTTATTGTAGCTTAATATCTGAAAAGGATGCCAAAATTGAAAGCTTTTGCACTGTTGTGGCTGTTTGCTAATATACTATGCTTAATGCAACTTATTTGAAAAGGATGCCAAATTCAACAACTTTTGTTGTTGTTTACCCATGCTTTTAACTAATTTGTATTTTCATGTTTCCTATTGCTATCTTGGGTTATTTCATATAGGGCCTTGTTATTAGATTTGGGGCATTTCAAAACTTCTTGGAAAATTTTGCTGATCTAGTAAATAGCAACATTCTCACCAACTTGAAGATTGACTCCTAGGCAAAAAAATAGAATAAATTTCTCACCAACTTGAAGATCAACTCCTAGGAAAAAAAATAAAAGAAATTACACTGTTTTGAATATATTGTATGATGAGCCTTCTATATCTGTAAAATCGCGATGTAAAAATAGAAATATCATGTTCATGTTGAGCAATATTACTATTTATGAAATGTGTAATGAAACATATCAAATTATGTTTTAAAGTGATATTTATTTATCATCGACTCCAGTCATTGTTATTACAATAATATGTTGTAGATTGGATCTACTCGGTAGTTACAACAACATTCAGTACCTTTGGCACAACCTAGTGTGGCATATAGGATTTAAACATAGTTGGTTGTATGTCAGCAGATAAAACAATTCTTAATACTTGGCCTAGGTAATCACTAGAGTCAATTTTCAACCCAACACAAAATCTAAACAATATTCTACTTTGTTATTTTCAGATTTGTTGTACATTCTAAAGATTTAAAACTTACATATCCCATGCCCATATCATATGTTTTGTCTTGCTTGAAGTATTCCACTACAACCTTCCCATTCTCAGTGTATTCACAGTGAATGTTAAGACTTTGAAGCACTTGCCAATTGTAGAAACCAATAATCCATGACCAAATGAGACTGCTTTATTCAATTTCTTAAATAAGCCTATTTTTCACATTGTAAAATCTCAAAGACATCAACTTTAAACTAACATGTAAATCTTCAACATTAAATTTTAAGTATGATCACTGTAGGCTTGGAATAAATTACAATTCCATGTAAATAAATATCCACACCATTCAAACTAAACCCACAACTACGCCTTAGAAGGAAACATTTTGGGGGACATTCCATGTTTGATATTTTTCTTTCATTACCCCGCAACATTATAAGAAAGTAAATATGATCACCTCACAGGGCATCACATCCCATGACATTGTAAGTATTTGGAAAATGGGAGATTACTTTATGGGTATTCAAGAGTATGGAAAGTATGGAAGGGGGTATCTAATAAAAGGAGTTATTTAACTGGAAAGATATATTTGGAGGGGGGTTTAGCAAAATGGTTTTGCGAGCGATTTGTCGATATTTAGTGAAATTGGAGGTATTTTTTATCCAACAAATGCACGTGCTATGTCCCTGGTTCATTGAGTGAAAACACCACGTTATGTCCATAAGTTTTGGAGTCCACTCTCTCATAGAGATGCATGTGATCTTAAATTCTTCAAGATAAAATGGTTTAAATGTTCTTGAATGATCTCTGCATTATTTTCAACTCCATTACATGGCTTAGATTTACATAAGCAATATATGTTGGATTAAAACAAGAACATGGTAGACACTAAGGATATTGGTGGTGAAGAACAATGTGATATTTTGAATAGTTTCAAGGATCATTAAAGAAATAATACATAGGTGAGTAAACATTCAAAAGAGAAACACATTCAATTTTCTCAAGAAGAGGTGTAGTTGATGCTATTCCTGGGCTTAATTTCCATATTAGATATATGTGCATTTTTATTCAAGGGTAGATCTTAGTTCACGTAGAAATTCAAAATTTATTTACAAAATTGTTATATTCCTTTGTAGACACATGTTTCAAACTATGAAAAAACTGTTTTGTACTGATTAAGGTTGTCTATAGCGGTAAGAAGTGTTCAAGAAGAGATATGGATGAATTATACTAAAACAACCTTTGATTTCGAAGGTAGCAAATCAAGATCCATTTCTTTATTTACGAGACATTCATGTTGGCATAATGAGACAAGGCCTTTAAATTCGACACAGGCCTCATGATTTGTAAGGCTCAAGAAAAAAATATTGCAGTAATATTTCATTGTAACATGGTCCTTGCCTTTTGTTGATATTTTTTTTTTCTTTCTTTCAACTATTGTCAAATGAACCTTAATTAGTATTATATGCTATTGCCTTAAGGCTTTTCCTTTGCAACATCTAATACAATTGCTAGTTTTAAAACATACTGCAAACCTATATATAATCTATATAAATTCACAATTAAAAAAAAAAATAAATAAATAAAAACTTCTAATCAAAGTTTAATGATCTTATAAAAAAATTAAAAAAAATCAATCTCACTATCTAGAATTTAGCCACGTAATTAAAAGGCGTGTCGAAGCACATTATTATCTCTGTGACACCCTCGTGAATGCGGCACACATCAAGTAAGATCTTTTTTTTTTCATAATAACTTCAAAATACCTTAAATACTAAATATTTGAAATTATTATCTCTGTGGCACCCTCGTGAATGCGGCACACATCAAGTAAGATCTTTTTTTTTCATAAATACTACATATTTGAAATTTATTATTATCATTATTGAGATGAAATAAGATGAGATGAGATGCGATCCGATCCGGTCATTTTAAAATCATAAAATTGTAAAACCATTAATTGATTCATCATAGTTAAATTAAAAAAACAAATCTTAAAATTTATTAAATTTTCTATATGATATAAAGGAAATATTTATAAATCCCAAAATTGTGATTTTAAAAAAAAACTGAAAATGAATATTCATTTCACTTGTAGTTTGTTGAATATGGTAAAAGATAATTGATTTACTAAAAAAAGAAATTTCATTTCACTTATAGTTTTTATAGTTTGTAAGATTTTAAATATGATTTAAATTTGTATTAATTAATTAATATAAAATATTAATAATTTCTTATTATTTTTAAATAATTTATTTATTTAAAATATTAATAATTATTAATATTTTAAATAAAATGTTGTTATATAAGAATAAATTTAGAAATAATAAAATAATGTTTATATTAATACATCATAATAAATAAACAATATTATAATTTAATTTACATTTTAATATGAAAAACATATGTAATTCTTTCAAAATTGATAAATTGCATATAAAAAAATATTATTGATGTTATATGATGTGTAACTCAATCTATATTAAATTGAAATGCAATATTTAAAATAAATATATATTAATAACAAAAAAAATAATTAAAATATTTAAATGTTCATATTAAATAACATAATTTTATATCAAAGTTATATAGAAAAAATTAAATTAATTTAAATTAAAAATTTTCATATATAAATATAAAGAAGCAAGCAAGTGAAGAGAGTTCTATTCTATTAATATGTGTTTTTGGGAAATTTGTAATTCTTTTTCCGCTTAATATGGAGTGGAAATATGTAACATGCAAACTCAAAACTTGAATACCTAGAAACAATGTGATCTTTCTAAAAGCTTGATAGGTATGCGATTAATATAAATCTATGCTAATTTTAAACAAATTTAAATAAAATCTAAAAAATATTAGTATTTTTTTTAAATTTTATTAATTAAAAAACTATACAAACCATAAAATAAATAAGAATCAAACCATAACTTTAACAATCTCAAAATCACATTAACTCAAAAATATAGTTTAGAATAACCAATCATGTTCAATTACAATTAATTAAACATAATTAATTATATATTTAATAACATTGGTTATATTATTAACTTTAAAAACCAAATTAAAAAAAAAAACATTGGCTACTAACTTTCAACCATAACTATCACATTTTTTTTAATATTCTATTATATTCAACCATAATTAACATTTTTAAATCTCTAATTTCTCACTATATATATTTAATTGATATCATACTACATAATATCAAAATGCTCTTGCCTACTATACCATATTAAGAATATGATTATGGACAAAAGTTAACCTATTTTATCCCAAATGTCCATATACTGACTGGATAGACTTCATTATGCAAAAATAATAAGTTAACTGAAACCATATTAATAATGGATATACTTCATTATGCAAAAATAATAAGTTAACTGAAACTATATCAATAATGGATATACTTCATTATGCAAAAATAAGAGGGTAACTGAAACTATATCAATAGTTAGTGTTTAAATATCAATAGTGGTTGGAATGATTTTTCCTATGAATCTATTCAAAATTCAAAGAATGGTTGAAATTGAAAATATGAGTGATTGAGATTGCATAATGAATGTAATAAAAGTTTTTTTTGTAAAACTAAATCATTTGTGCATTCAAAAATGCAAAATTTTAATAATAATTATGGAAAGATTCAAGCCATATCATATTTAAACTTTTTTATTTAAAAATATCAACCATATAAATACTTTAAAAAAAACATATTAAAAAAATTCAAAAAACCAAAATTATGATTTTAAATTTTCATTTTTTTAAAAATATCCATTTTTCAAAATAAATAAAATAGATAATATTTTAATCATGATAAAATGTGTTTTTTAATACATAAATAGATGCAATGCTGTGAAGAGTCCATGTAACATTTGGATGATAAGAATATGATTTTAACATTTACCAAAACAAAATCAATAAAAAAAAAACACCTTCAATCCAATCAAACTCAAATTAAAAATCTTCAATTTGTAAGCATTTAAATTTATAAAAATTGAAGAAAAAAAATCAAACCACATAGTCAATCATTCAACAAATAATTGGTAACCCCAACAATGTTTACTATGTACCAATTATTAACCTTGATAGATCTCTTCTAATTTCTTCTATACTTGTCGAAGCAATTATAGAGTTAAATGGTAATAACCATCAATTTTTTTGAAAGATGAAACTTGAACACTTAAACTTTATGAGACCTTGAAGGTTAATATTTTTTGCTTGGAAAGTCCATATACTAGATGGACACAAGAAAAAAGATCTATAAACCAACACTTCATTATGCAATACATTATGATACAAGCTTGTAAATTCTAAGTAAGGTAGTAAAACCATAAGTTAACTAAAATCATTAAAAATACATGTAAATGTTAATAATGTCATGGAATAGGTAGATTGAATCAAGGTGTAGAATTTAGTTTGTTGCAAAGTTGTTCCTCAATGCTATCAAGTTATTCATGTTCTTCCACCCCTAAGGGGTAACAATTATAATTATTATTTACAAGTGAAATAGTTATTAATTATTGTTAATGTCACCATCATCCTAACATAATTACTACAGTAAAAAAAAAAAAATTACTTACCACTCTCATATAAACATTATTCATATGCATCATACCAATCAATATATATATATAACCACACTGATTAACCAATCAATGCTATTGGTTCTGAGTTCTTTTAACATCGACTTGATAATTATTGAAGTACTGGATGTGAATAATTCTATCATAATATAATGCACAACTTTTATGAGTGGTTTACTTCTTGCACATTTGAATATAGGTTCATGGATATATTACTCTATCCTGATACCTTGATAATTGTATGAACTATGGCTTAATAGATTATTGGCGCATGATAACTTGGTTCACTCTAGTTGTAATACATTCGGATCATTGGAATGGATATATCTTATATGCATAAATCTATGTCTATTTGTTGGTTTTGGGTTGGTGGAGATCCACCTGGAAGTGGACATTAAAATCCTATGGAGTTGGTGCCAAATCCACTTGACCCACTGCTCAGCGCATTAACACCACTAAGACAACTTCCATGTCCTTCGTGATTCTCCTTGGGATTTTCTGCAGAGGTCTATCGAAATTCCCCAAGTCAAGACTGCCAGTTACACCAAGCATTTTTCTTGCGGAGCAGGAGTCACAGCCTGAGCTTAACACCACCGAGGAACTATGGTTTTTCTCCGCCCAGAACTTCATAAATACTACCAGTTTTCAGTCTGGTTCTCTTGGGGAGTTTACAGGGATGGCTCTACGTTTTATTGGTTTCCGAATTGTTAACTTTCTCCAGTTAAAAGAGATTTTCAATGATTAAAAACCCCAACCGTGCCCAGCTGCAGGGTTTCGAGAGCTTAAAACCCTGAGGCAAATGCTGGCAAAAGGAGGTTCTCAGGTATAAAATGATTACTTTCATCTTTTGCGCTATAGATTATAGTGTTTAATAGGAATTTCATCTGCAATCTCGACTATTGTTTTCAGTGGTTTATGTTCTGAAAGGTTGAATACCCATCTTGTTATTTTCAAGCTTTTCAGTCCTAGCCATCGCGAAATCCTTTAATAGGTCTCAAGTAAATTCTTTATCAGTTAATTTGTTCACCAAGGGTTTCCATCCTCTTTTCTGGTTAAGTTATTGTGCACAACCTCTTATCTCATAGGTTGATTTGTTTTTGTCTGTGGCAGGTTTGTTGCTTGCTCTTGCTATTCAAGTCACATTTGCGCTTACCTTGGTCCTTGAACTCTTTCCTTACGGCGCGTTAATAAACAGCTACCATAATTACAGAGGGAGCCGAAACCCTAGGGTTCCGGTCTCGTATCATTCTGAAAACCCTCATTGGGCCGTTAATGTTTCTTCTCATTAGTTTTTATATGATAAAAGAAATGTCAAGAGTTTAAAGACTCTCTGATTTCTATAGTTCTTTTGTAATTTGATACAGTCGAACTCCATTGAAATGTTTAGGAAGGGTTTTAACTCTCCAACTTATTTCATGGTTTAAAGAAATAAAGGGGTTTTCTTTTTATCGACTTTGTTATGCTCTTATATACATTTGCAATGATAATCGAGTTAAAATATTTACATTCTGGTTCGGATATCGTTTTTTTTTTCTCTATGATGCATTTATAAATCTATTCAAAATGCCTTGGCTTTAACTTCTTCTTGAATAATAATATTTGTGAGGGCTTTACTCCGTGCATGCATAAATTGCTGAGCATGAATTGCATCTTAGAGAGAAATAATGTTTATATTTATTGTATTCTTGAACGATATTTCACGGTTTATCTTTATCATATACTAATTTTTGTTTACTCACCGCATGATACAGTGACGAGGGTTTCAGTGGTTTCTTTCGTATAGGTTCTGGTTGTTTTTTTTTGCCTCTGTAATATAGCGATATTGTTAACTTATACTCCGCCAATCTTTATTTTCTTACTCGTTGCTTTTATCATAGGTTATACGGTGACCGGACCACTGAGTGAAGGTCTAAGTATAGAGATTGGTTTACAAAGAACAAATGGGCAAGGGTAGGGTCTCGGCCCAAACCCTAAACCTCAAGTTCTACGTTTCTTGATTTACTGGTTTGCTACCTTTAATAGTCGTCAAGAGATTTAAATCTATGAGTATCAATATATATTACAACATGCATTTTCGTCAACTGTTTGTATCGTTTTTATTGTTTTCTTCCCTACTGAATACATACTGGTATCTGTGCGTACAGTAAGGTTATAGCTATAATAAGAAAATACCATTTGTTTTCCTGTAATTGCAATGAATCCCTATATGTTCTTGATAGGTAAACATATAAATTCATACTACAGTCCACACAAAATATAAATGAAATTTTTAACAGTAGTACCTTTCTTTATTTTACACAGAAATTACATTAATACCATTTAACATAACTTCCTTTACACAGAAAATTCATGAAAATCTATTAACAGAATTTCGATATTCAATCCTCTATGGATGCATTGTGAAATCAGTAAATATAAAATAGTCTAAAATTTTCGTATTAAGACTGTAGCTCAACATAATCTAGTTTTGTATACTTATCTGGAACTTAATATTTCAAACTGTGGTCCTCCCAACCTTCAAGGGAGGCTATGACGTCCTCCACTTGCCCCCTAGCTCTAGAATCTGGATGGTGCCACAGGTTAATAGTGGAAAATAATTCTTTTCGGCTATGACTTCTGGATGGCCAATCCAGTCACACTCAGAAATTCAAGCTTTATAAGGGTTGTTGTGAGCTATTTTCAACTGGTCCCCAACCAGCTCTATAAAATACTCCCCTATACCTCTTTTTCACAGAAACCCCTACTCCTCTCCTGGGATTCAACTTTATCCTCAGAGGAGTAGGTAACTATTTTCCAACTGTCCCCAACCACCTCCTATTCATGGAAACTTTTTACCATCAGCTTAAAAGATTTTATTTTTACTCATTAATTCCTCCAATTAACACAATAAAAAAAAACAAAATAATAATTTGTTTCATAACATAACAATTAAGTCTTTCTTGCCAAAAAATAAAAATAAGCAAATTGTGTTTAAATAGTTAATACTAGTTAACTCTTAATGAGGTTGTTACATCTTCCCCCCTTGGAAGTAACACCGTCCTCGGTGTTTCAGCCTAGCTCTGTGAAGAGCTCCGGGTAAGCTTTCCGCATAAATTTCTTGTCCTCCGAAGTAGCTTCATCTGGTCCGAAGTGCTTCCACTGCACTTTCACCTGGATAACTACTTGTTTGCGGAGTTCAATTTCTCTTCTGTCAAGTATGCGTTGCGGCTTGACTAGAAACTCTCCGTCCGGTTCTACCTGAAAAAACAAGTGTTTTCAAGTCAGTATGCATCAATTATTCAGAACTTTAAGTTAGGATTTCTATCCTTTTTCCTACTTGAATACTTTGCCAATGAATCACATGTTTTTCATCATGTACATATCGCTTCAGTAAGGACACATGGAACACATTGTGTACTTGAATATGACTGGGTAAGGCCAATCTATAGGCTACTGGTCCCACTCTTTCTAGTATTTGGAAAGGTCCAGAGTACCGGGGAGCTAATTTGGCACAAGAGGTCCATCTCATGGTACTTCTCTTGGGCTTAATTCTCACGTAAACATGGTCCCCTACCGCAAATTCACGGTAAGATATTTTCTTATCTGCATAAATATTTTGTCGATCTTGCGTAGCCTTCAGATTCCGCCTTATTCTTTTGACCTCGACTTCCATTTCAGCCAACATTTCAGGTCCCAACAATAATTTTGTTTCAGGACTGCTCCAGTGTATAGGTGTTCCACATTTCCTACCATACAATGCCTCGAAAGGACTCATTTTTAGAGATTCCTGATGCCCATTGTTATAAGAAAACTCCACAAGGTGCAAGTAGTCTTCTCACTTGGTTGGCTGCTGCATCACATACATGCGCAACATGTCTTCCAGAACTTGGTTTACCCGTTCTGTTTTCCCATCAGTCTGAGGATGATAGGCAATGCTAAAGTGTATCTGTGTTCCCAGACCAGAAAAAAAGGTTTTCCAAAATGCGGATGTAAACTTAACATCCCAATCTGAAATCATAGTCTTAGGTATGCCATGCAACCTAAATATTTCCTTCATAAATATATCTGCAATCTGTACCGTCTTGTATGTAGACTGTACAGGTATGAAATGGGTAGAATTACTTAATCTGTCTACCACTACCATAATAGAGTCATTTTGTCTTTTTGTTCGTGGTAAACCCGTGATAAAATATAAGGAAATAACCTCCCACTTCCATTCAGGTATGGGTATGGGTTGCAATAGCCCTGCAGGATGCTAGTGCTCCACCTTGACCTGTTGACATTCCAAACATTTGCTTAGATACTCAGCAATATTTTTGCGCATACCTAGCCAAAAATATGTCTTTCTTATTTCAGTAAGCATATTTTTATATCCTGGATGGTCAGCATAATTGCTGCGGTGGAACTCATTCATTATTAACTCCTTTAGACTTGTTCGATTGGGCACATAAATTCTCCCTCGAAAATTTAACACCTGATCTTCATTCTTTCCAAACTCGGATGTTTTGCCTTGCTTTTTATCTTCTTCCATTTGCTACCACAAGAATTTATATTCTGGGTCTTTTTGTGCTTATTCTTTTAACTGTTTCATCAGTTGGATTTCTAGCTGATTACAGTATAAGGCATAAATACCATGTAGTTTTCTTCTTAACGCGTCTGCAACTCGATTTTCCTTCCCCTTAACATGTTGTATGTCCATGTCAAATTCACTCAAAAAGGCATTCCATCTTGCTTGTCTAGAATTTAAATCTGCTTGCTTAAAATAATTAGTCAAGCTGCTTGGTCTGTTTTAAGTTCAAACCTCTTACCCAGCAAGTAATGCCTCCACACCCGGAGAGCGTGTACAACTACTGTCAGCTCCAAATCATAAGTAGAATATTTCTGTTCATGGTCTTTCAGTTTTCTAGACTCGTATGCTATCACCATACCTTCCTGAGTTAATATTCCTCCAACACCTTCTTTGCTGGCATCAGTACAAACTTCATAGTCTTTATCAGGTTCAGCTACCCTCAGTACCGGTGCTGTAGTTAGAAGTTGTTTAAGCTTTTCAAAGCTGTTCTGACATTCATTTGTCCATTTGAAAAGCTTGCCTTTCTTTTTCAGAGATGTAATATGAAAAGTAATTTTAGAAAATCCTTCTATAAACCTTCTATAATAACCATCTAAACCCATAAACAATCTAATGTCAGCCACATTCTGAGGTACTCGCCATTCCATAATAGTTTTGATCTTTTCTAGATCAATAGCTTTTCCTTCATCTGATATAACATGTCCCAGATATTGGATTTTTGTTTTAAAGAAATCGCATTTGCTAAACTTAGCATAAAGCTTATGCTTTCTCAGCATTTCCAAAACTATTCTCAAATGCTCCTTATGTTCCTCCTCACTCTTTGAATATATCAGTATGTCATCTATGAAAATGAGTACAAAGTTATCCAAAAATGGATGAAAGATGCCATGCATCAACCTCATAAAGGTTGTTGGTGCATTAGTCAATCCGAAGGGCAGCACCACGAATTCATAATGTCCATAACGAGTGCAGAATGTTGTTTTTCAAATATCTTCATCTTTAATCTGAATATGATGATATCCGGATCTTAAGTCTATCTTGGAAAACACCTTAGCCCCTCTTACTTGATCGAATAAGTCATCAATCCTTGGTAAGGGGTATTTGTTCTTAACCGTCAGCTTATTAAGTTGCCTGTAATCCATACACATGCGTAAAGTCCCGTCTTTCTTCTTAACAAATAGGACTGGTGCTCCCCATGGAGACACACTTGGACGGATATAACCTTTATCTATCAGTTCTTGTAGCAGTATCTTTAGTTCTGTTAATTCTGGCACACTCATTCTATATGGGGCTCTTGACACCGGAGAGGCTCCTAGCAGCAATTCAATGGTAAAGTCAATATCCGTCTTGGGTGGAAAACCAGGAATGTTTTCTAAAAATACATCCAGAAATTCCTGTACTACAGGAATATCTTCCATTATTGGAGCCTTTTCCTTGGAGTCTGCATATCCTACTTGTATTGCATACAGTTGACATCCCTTTCTGATACACTTACCCATTTGGGATGCTGTTATTGGTCGTAATTGCACAGGATTTTTAATTCCTTGAATTTATTTTTGCGTGCCATCTTGCATTCCGAAGTAGATAATATTTTCTTTGTAGTCCACTAGGGTCCAGTGTCTTTCCAACCAGTCCATACCCAATAATACATCATAATACCATAGTGGTAAGATATTTAGATCTACTTGTAGTTGTTGTTCTGCCACTTCCAGCACATAGTTAGGAACTTTCGTTATTACCTTTCATTTTGCCCCAGTAGCTAGCTGTACTAGCCAAGAATTCTTAAATTTATGTTCCTTCAATTTACACATTTCCACTAACTTGGGACTTACATAACTCAAACTTTCTCCAGGATCTACCAAAATTGAAACAGGTTTAGTTAGTAAAGTACCTTCTAGTTCGATCATTGTGGGCTGAAAATTAGCCTGCCGATCTTCCAAGGCTGCATTGATGTGGGGTATGTTACGCGCCACATCCCCTACCATAGATGCCTCCTGCAGATTTGCTACAGTTTCACTTTTATTTCACTATGGACAGTTTTTATAATAATGAGCCTCTCCACAGCCCCAGCATTGCAAAGGAGGTTTTGTGGTCTATCCCTGCTCCGACCTACTAGATGCCTCCGTGGGATTCTCTTCCCCTGGCCATTTAATTCTTTGGTGATTTCTGCCAAATTTCTTACTGATGGAGTTCCGTGCTGCGCCTTTAGAGTTTCCACTTTTATTGCTTTTAAAATTGGAATTATGTTTCTGGTTTTTCTTTGGCTGCCAGCTTTTCCTTCCTTCACCTTTGGCCTTGGACTGCTGATAGCACATCCGGGATTTACAAATGGCTTCATCCATGGTATGAGGATTAACAAATTCTATCCTTTCTCTCATATGAGTAGGTAGACTACTCAGAAACCTCTGAACTTTGGCATTTTCCTCTCAGAGATAAGGGACATAGCGTAGTAGGGAAGTGAATTTAGTGACATAATCGTCCATGGTCATTTGCCCCAACCGTAAATCATGGAATTCCTTAGCCTTATCATCATAAAACCTTTCTATCAAATATTTTTCTTTGAAATACTGTGTACATTTTTCACTTCTTCCCACCACAGAGTGTCCTTTTCCCATAATTGGTATATAGCCAATCTGGCCTTCAGATTGCTACTATATTCATACACCTAGAAGTACTTGTTTATATTAATTAACCAGGTTTCATCCACCTCCTCGGCCTCACCATCAAAATTTGGTGGTTTAATTTTGCGAAACTCCCCCTGTAGTTCCACTTTCTGTCTCTTATTGTCTTGTTGGTCGGACAAATTTCCCGACTCCGCCTCATTATCATTCCTGTTTTTTCTCTTCTGGGAGGGACTCTTTTCAGTTCTGCCTATAGTGTTATTTCTAGTTTGCTGATCTTCTTGTTCTACTGATAATTATTTTTCATCACTGGGATGTCCCATCTCCTGATTTTGTTTGTCTGATAAACTCTTTAAAATTTTCTCCTGATCTTGCAACAATCGCTCATTGTCCTTTCTGAGTCTTAACATTTCCTCTTGTAATTGCTGCACTGTGTTCAACAAAAAACCAGTTTGGTGCTGCTGTTCTTCGAGCAATCGACTAGTCTTTTGATGTTGTTTTACACTTAACTGAACCCACATCTCTGGATTCATGACTGTTGGTGCTTGAGTTTCCTCTAGTTGTGATTGCGATGCCATCGTTCTACTCATTGTCACTGGTTCTCCCTCTTTGTGTGCACTAATCACATACACAACT